>JNBR01001547.1:0-24286 GCA_002081595.1 Achlya hypogyna | reverse complement strand
CTTGATGGGCGATTGTGCACCGCAATCCAGTGTTGGTTCTTCGAATGCTGTGAGCTGGAAGAGAGGACCGAAATGTTGCTAATTCGGTATCGGTCATCGTCTCGAAGAGCTCCCACTTCCGTGTCTCCTGCTCCGAAGTCATGTTGATGCCTCAGCGTGTGGCGTAGTGCAACTTACAGGAGTATAACCGTCATTGTGTGGTGTCCGTTTTACTACGACCCCCCAGTACACGGTTGAATCTATGCACGGTATCCAACTCCTTAGACCGTTATATTGCTTAAAAATCATTTTATTGCATATTGTTCACGCTCCTGACCAATTAATTGCAGCAAAACCTTTCAATAACAATTTGTTTTGTTTTGCTGATCGTTTTTTTGCCCTAAATTGGGGATTGCCGATGACAGGTGAAATTTTTGAAGTTTGACAACGTGATTACCCATGTTTGGGGTGTTGACAGGATTCCCTCCGTACAACCTGGCCTGTAAGAGCCAGTGCATAGAAGAAGCCAGAGGCTTCGTATGCACTGTGGTATACTTAATTACAAGGCGTTTGGTCATACCACGCGGGAAAATCCGGATGTCAACTGCTGCAAATATTTAGTGGATAGGAGATCCTGATTCCATACACCACCACAGTGTACGGGAGCCTCTCAGACCGCTGACCCAGATGTTGAAGAGGGAAGTAGCCAGTGAATTTTCTTTTAGGATAGTGACTTATTTGCATAATCAAGACCGATGTGACATGATTCAAAGAATCTCAGAGTGGGAGATAAATAAACCAAATGGGTAACACCCACTACAAGACTCAAGTTCACTGCTGAGACCAGATAATCTGAACACATTATTTACAGTGGTTTGCAAGTTAACTCGGCCTGTGGGACGATTACTCAAACTGGCCATTTTGAGGACTCATCGCTACCTGTAAGAACGGATGCATTGAATTTCGGCAGGTATCAAGGAATGAGATTTATACTCGACTTCAGTATTGTAGACAGAACAGGTATTGGTTGAGCCAGCGACGGGATGACATCGGCGGGAGTGCCGATGGCGCATTCGTTGGACAGGATTGCTTCGCAGATAAATGGACGTACGCATATTATATAGGTTATTCTACAACCGGAGTTCAAAGATGTCTTTGGAGCTTGTCGATAACGACGTGGACTTCGTCCTTCCACCGGAAATCGAGCTCTGGCTCGCGTCGATCGACGTCGACGTCGACTTCACTGACGCAGCCTTCGCCAACAACGACGCGACTTGCGACGACGACGGGTCTGACGCCCTCGACGTCGAAGCCCTTGTCCTGTCGACCTGTGCAAGACCTCTCAAGCGCATACTCAAGCAATACACGATGAAGATTAAACTTAATGTCCTTTATCATCGGGGCATTGGGTGGAGTCAAAACAAGATCTCCGAAAAGACGGGCATCACGCGGCAGACGATATCGACATGGGACTCCAAGCGCGAGGCGATCATCCTCAGCGGCCTAGCCCTCACGCGTTACCGCGCTTCTAGCGGCGGCTGCCGCGAGCTTCTTTCATTCGCTCAAGTAAGTAATACTAATATAGAATCTTGCTTGTCAAATAGTGTCCTGAATAGCATTATATGTATATTTGTATGGAGGAGCTTACACTATTTCTACCTAGGATCTTCTGACCTACATGACGACCGACGGCGCGAAAACCGTGTCCTTTCGGTTGCGCACATGGTGCGCTTCCTATTTCAGCACCACCGCGCGTGGTATGAGGACTACCAAGCTTCGCACGGAGGCACCGCGATGGCGAGCCTGGCGACGCTATGTCGACAGTTTGCCTACAACCACGGGTTTTCCCAGCGGCGGGCCTCGCAAGCTACACTTCGCGAGATCGAAATGCGAGCGGAGCAGGCCCAATTCACTCACCTTTTCTGGGAGCTGTACTCCCAGTGGCCCTCCGACTGCATCGTCAACGTCGACGAGACTGGTGTGTGCATTGATATGCCACCCAGAAGCATTTTATCCAAAACTGGGGCGTCTGCTGCTATCAACAAGTCGGAAAAGAATTCCTGTCGTTTGACAGCAGTCTTGGCTGTCAAAAGCAATGGTATTCAATGTTTTCGTACTGTTATCGCTTTTCTAACAATGAAAACCCCGCAAAAGGCGAAAAATTACCTATTATGTTCATCATGAAAGCTAAACCTGGGAGCACGATTGAAGAAAATGAGCTTAATACGTACCCAGCCCCCCATCAATATATCGTTCAAGAGAATGCTTGAATAGACGATCGGGGCTGGGCGCTCTACATTCACGGCACATTGCAGTAAGCTACGTTGTATTGACTTCAGCTTATATCGCTTAGGCCCTACGTGCGCCCGGGGTCTGTGGTACTGCTCGACAATTTTAAAAGTCACGTTAGCGACGCCAGCTATCGTGCGTTCAACGATGTGCTTGCGTGCAAGCTTTGTGCCATTCCGGCCAATTGCACCTCCGTCATTCAGCCACTGGACGTCGGAGTGATGGGGCCCTTCAAGGCTACTCTCCGCCGACTCTGGCTTTACGAAGAAGACTATATGCAAGAGACAGCCGCACAGAAACGTCGTCGCGCGATTTATCGCGCGATTCATGCATGGTCCACGATATCTGAAGATACCATCCGGAAGAGTTTTGCCGCCAAGTCGGCTTATCCGCTCGGCCATTCCCGATACAACGCTTCGTCTATCATGAAGAATACTAATGAAATGTTAGCATTTCTCACTGCGACAGCTTATTTGCTCCTTCATTTTTTCTTTATGCCTTTGCACAGTATATCAATAAATAAGAATCAAAGAGCCGGGAATGGGCAAAAATGCGAAAGAGAGTAATCGTCCCACAGGCCGAGTTAACTTGCAAACCACTGTATATCCCGCCCCTACTCTGCATTGAAAAATGTTTGGTAGCGGTTCGAGGACCTGATAGCATAATCTACCCGCCTCGATAATTGGTCTCACAGTAAGGTCGTATGTAGCTGTCATAAATTTGAACCGTTAAATTTTTTGTTATCTCCACGTAAGTTTTGCATAAGGAACCTGTGAATTTTTTTGTTATCTCCACGTAAGTTCTGCATATGGTGTGGCACTGCTAGCCGTGTCTAGCCCTTGTGTATGTGCAACCCACCAAGACGCTTTGACACTCTGGCGGTGGTGGAGTAGAGCAGTGGCCTGAAAGAATGTTAATGTTAACACCCTCTGTACTCAGGTAGCTAAAGCGCATGAAGCCTATATTTAGTTAGCCTTTCCATCCGACGTACAGCTAAATCATACAATTTCTCGAACACTTCATGCAATTTCTTCAGCCGTCTGACAGAGCTGTGTGTTTCAGACATAATATTGTGCGCTGGCGCGGCTATTATTGGGCGTCAAAAGCATTAATTGTGCGCTAAAGCCAAACAAATTGTGTGTTTTAACCATTTTATTGTGTGTTTCGAGATTAACTATGGGTTCAAAAACCCTGTACTCCTCAAAATCGACGTAGGGCTCGTTCGGCTCAGACCTTGATTTATTTTAAATGCGAGTCAGGTTATGCCACAAAAGCCTGGGATTTACAAAAATCAACCTCGCTTTGGCCACTTAAAAATGGTCATAACAAGGTTGATTTCTGTATTTTCGTGAGAGAGCGACGTTAACCCGAATATGCTATAATACAAATACGATATGAAAGTTGAATCGAGCTTGTTGTCAAATGACACAGACCTATTTGCCATGGTGGACAGTACCGACCTTCGATGGCGTGCCGTTGTCCTCAACTACATAAAGTGGCGCTTAGACGCCAGCAGCTTGAAAATATCTTGTATTTTAACGTGCACTGCTGCCTACAACTGACCACGTACTCGGGTTGGCCTGGCCAGAATTTAATTTCTGCGTTCCTCATTTTGATTGGCCCTTTTATTCAACCTCGAGTCCGATTTACCGGCTGAGTCGAGGTTGTCCGGCAGCCACGCTGCCCGCTGTAATAAAAAACGATTTAGCGGCCACCGGCCTCGATTTATATGAAATATGGGTTGGATTTAGAGTGGTCGAGAGCATCGAGCGCAGATCGCACACCACGCATGCAACTTCGCAGTCTCAGGCAGATGGCGTGTGAGATACCTCTCCTTTATATGGCTATATTTCAATTGCAGAGTATGTATTGTTTCACAGGGATTTCGCAATGGTGTTGATATCGCCATCGAGCGGGCTGACGTCGATGTCGACGTCGAAATCCGAGAGATTACACTCATCACGGCTCACTTCCCCGTCGCACTCGCTGCCACAGTCCTCGCCGCTCTCTGCTCTCTGCTTCTCTTGGCGTGGTTTGTCCTATTCGCGGGCACGGCCGCGGCGACGACAGCATTGCTGGCTGTGTATGGGCCCATACCTCTTCAACAACTCTGATACCGCGGCCAAGGATGCCTGCACTGTTCTGGGCCACACCAACCATCCCCTGCTTGCGAAAGAACACATGGAGATAGAGTATATCGAGAGCTCCTCGGCAGTCAGGGCGTGCGGTCGTTGCTTCGCCACAAAGCCCATAATGTCGTCGTACTGGTGCTCCATTTGTCCTCGTTGTAAAATGCCAGCAACACCACCCATTTTTCAATGTTTCATGGCTCCCGACAGCCTATGTATCCGCGTCCACAGACCGGTTAAAGGCACCCGCCTTGACACGACGCTTATGCATTTCAGCATGAACCTCGCGTACTTCGAAATTCGACCCGAAACGTTCCATGGTTTCATGATCAACGGCGACGCAGCCTAATCGCCAAGTTGATCATGGTCGGTTACAAGGGCAACCACCTTCATTGGAACGAGCTTACCTTCAACCGTGCAATGAGCTTGGTGCGTCAGTCGGTCGAATGAAACGTTGGTCGCATGAAGGCGCTGTTGGCAAGTATTCAGTACGAGCCGCAGCAGAAGGTCGACAAACGGTCAATTTTGTGATGTTTCTTACGAACCTACACTGCTGCTACTATAGCAGTAAAAAATCTCAGATTACTTCTGCAAGACGCCGCCGTCATTAGTAGAGTACCTGTCGTATTAAACTTTTGAAAGTTTTTTGCAGCCTAATCTCAAAGTGAAATGGAATGATCTACATTAGTTCATTAAATACTTTTCTTCGTGCTTCTTAAGCATGGGCTCTGATTCGAGTTCGCTCAGCAAGCTTGGCCAGACTGATCTACGGTCATCTACCACTTAAATGCGAAGTCGATTGGGTGCATGTGCTTTCGCGTATCGGTCAAGATGTACTTGGCCACGCTGAAAAGCCTCTCGACAATGTTGCTCGTTGGAAGAACAAAACTGAGGTCGATATAGGCGCTTGGCACGTCATCGAGGCAGCGGCGATCGCAGTAGCTGCGCCGCTAGGGTAGGCATGTCCGTAGGCTTGTCAACCTCGCTATCGACGTGGGGCTTGCGGAAGCACTGGACAGAGCCCGCCTTGTCCTGAGAGAGTTTGTTCTCCTCGCGCGTCAAAATCTTGACGACCGCTGATTCGAAATCCGGATTCCGGATAAGATTTGACTCGGGATGATGCAAATCCGGATAGAGAGCAAAAAGACCAGCAAAAAGCGCACGCGGTCCGCAAGGTCCAAGTCTTCTGACTGCAGTGTGCGCGTTACGCTATTAAGACCAGCGAGCGTTTCCGCAAGCGCCTTCGCACGCGCGGTTTGTGCACGGGATAGCATGAATTCGTCAACTGATGGGACATCTTGTAGGAATGGCAGCAGCTCAACAAAACGGGTCACCATCTTAAACGCAGAAGACCACCGTGTGGCGTTCTACCGCACGGGACGCAGTGACGATTGCTGCGCGAGTTCGCCAGCAGAGCGCAAACGACAGAGCTGGGACATAAGGTTGGCGATCGCGGCAAGAAGGTCCTCATCTTGGGCTAGGAGCTGCTGCATTGCTAAATTGAACTTGTGTGAGTAGCAACAACCCACAAGAGGCACCCCAAGACACCGCGCAATAGCACTGTTCGTGGCGCAGTTGTCTCCTGCAATGAAGGCGACGTTACTAACATATCTTGAAGACATCTAGCGTAGCCTTTATAAAGTCGCAATGAGCACTCGCGTCAAGCCATTCCTCTTAAAGAAGTGGTGCCATAGCTAGTAGAGGCTTCCGGACGGTGCAGGCGAGAGCGTAGGTCGCAAAAATGCCGCAAAAGTGGGTAGAACCATCGGTCCAACCGTCGAACACCAAGCCAAAGATTGCGGGCATCTAGGCAGCGATGGCATTTTCCGTGGCGCGTGTCACTTTCTCCATAGTGGCCTTTAGTGTTGTCGTGCAGGTTGGCGTGAGCCGAGACATGCTGCGGACAATGTTGTTTTCGACAATAGAAAAGGTCGTGTTACACTCGACGACGAACTTAATCCAGTCGTAAAGGTTCTGAGCCTTGGCATTATCGAAGCCAAGGCTCAGGAGTGTACGGTTACCAGATGCGTGGGCTTGCTCGAAGGTCTCACGGAAGTTGTTGTGCTTGGCCTCCAAGTGGCTAAGGAGGTTTGTGTACCCGGAGGACGCTTGTCTCGTTCGAACAATCCCGCAGGCGCGGCACTTGTACCTCGAGGCCGTGAGGTTAGTGAAGTAGTATTTTATGAGTGTGCGCGTGGTGTAGGACATCAGTACAAAATGAATATGAGTACGCTGTATTTTCGGCTTGGCAATAAATAACCGGTGGTTGTGAAGCGACTAAATAAATAATTGGACATTGGCAAGGAGGACTATAGATTATTGGCGACATTTCGTAGACATTATCTATCATTAAAAAAACTTTTTCGGAAGCCTGGTCAGCAGCACTAGGTGCACACAGATTTTGGGTTTTACATACTACCACAATGGCCACGCAAAAACGCTTCAAGGCGGCCCTCGCCAACGACTTAGAGATGCAGCAGTACTCATCAGTGGAGTCCGCGGCCAACCCTTACACAAGCAAGCGGATTGTAGACGTAACCTTTTGCTCGGTGGTGGCGCTGCACTTGCCGGTGGCGTCGCGCTACCGAGGGTAGGCTGGCAGTCGATGTTGGGGGCGCGGCCTGGCCGAGAACCAATTTGAGGTGGAGCGGCGAACGCGTCAAGGACGGCCGGAAGTGCGTCGATGACCGCGTTGTTGAGGAAACAGTCATAAACAAACGTTGTCCATGCGGCAAAACGAGGACTCGATTAAACATTCACTGGTGGGGACGTCTGTTTCTATTGTAAACGGCGTTTTTGAATTGGCGCGAAGTAAAATAGCAATAAAAACCACCGTTGGAGATGCTTTTACACATCAAGAGGCGTCAAGAGTTTCTATGGCACCGACACACGTTCCTATCATTTGGCCATGGCACCGGTTAGTCGGCATCGAATCTCACAGTTGTTTCGCAAATATGTTTATTTGTGGAGTTTTTCTGGCATCGGCATGTTTCCTGGGTGAGTCCCAGGGACTTCCGGATAGTACCTTATCCGGATGTGAGGTTTGGTGCAGGCAGAAAGGCGCGCAGCGTACTGCAGTGCGTTTCAGTGCAAATTCCCGATCCATTTTGCGAGTCACGACGCACGGCCATGGGCCAACGGGATATCGCCATGCTCGCGTTGCTCGCCACCAGCGCCGCCAGTTGCGCCTACGCGGAAGTTGCCATCGGCCTGACCCGAACCTGGCTCTTCGAGGTTGTTGCCGGGCTCAAGGTTCTGCCGCTTGCAGTCGCCTTGCTCGTGATCTCCCTCGGTTCCTTGGCCAGCGGCATTGTCCTCGCTTTTTGGGCCAACGACTAGGGCTCGCGTAGGCCGCTTATGCTCGGTGTGCTAGTTCAAGCCGGTATCTGCATTGCGCTTGTGGCCCTCAATCAGCCCGCGGCGAATTCATTTGACATTGAGGCCGCAGTCCCAGTGTATGCGGCCACCAAACATACCAACACAGCCACCTTTCCCATGCATAGCTCACCGGAGCTTAAAGGCCTCATCGCACCCCCCTTGTACCCCTTGACACAATCATTTGTGGCTGTGAAGGAGGCCTACGACGATGCCTACTGCGTCAGTGAGAGCGATGCTTTTTGCAGCACGTGGCCGCTCGCATCGGTGGTGCTGCTGCCGCGTCTCTTCAGTCAAGTCGGTACCTCCGAGACTGCTATGATTGCTCGTGCGCTGCAAGAGCCAAGCTTCTTCAATGTATCGATCTCAGCCAATACCACAATCCGCGACTTTTGCGCCCGCGCAGTCGTTGTTGCCAACCTACCTGAGGTCCTTCAAGTAGTTTGTAAAGGCTGCGCCGCGCTGGCCGCCGACGCCGTTGGAGCACTTATGACGGCCAAGGCGCACCCAGAACTATCGGCGTGGATTCATGAATCGTGTCCCATGCGAGCGCCAGATGTGAGTGGCATGTACTGCGTCTCGACCGCAGCGAATTTGTACTCATTCGAAAATGAGATCCCTTTTGGCTTCGAGCACACCTTGTACGAAGGCTTCTGGAACCCATATTTGGAACCGTGTTTCGGCCACACTTTCGTATCCAAATGCCGGTCTCTTTGCAACTGGATCGTGCAGCCCGCAATTGCTCTCGCAACGCTCCTCGTCACACTTGCGTTGTCGCTGGTGCTGCTCGAGAAGCAGCGCGTCGCTCATATAATTCGTCCGATTGTCTTAGCGAGCGCTTAAGCCACCAATTCGCTGCGTTATGTAAATGTCATCGTCGCTTGATTGTCATCAACGCGTCCCGTTGCGGCCGAAGAACATAATGCAGGATTTGCTTCGTCGCAAGTTGATATTGTAGTCTTCATGGTGCATGTTGGGTTCCTATCAGGTACACGATAGAGGTCTGTACCCAGGCTCCGGCGCTGTGACAACCACCCCGTCTTGGTGGGTGTTGAACTTGAGCTCAAGTATGCCAGCTGCGCAAGCGCGGGCAGTGAACGGTCGTCTTTAGGCGAGCGGTCGCACGGTGACGCCGACAAGCAGACGGAGAGTCAGGTCGCGGCAAAACAAGGGCTGCTTGTTTAGCGCGACGAGGTCGCCCGCCAAACCAAAGCCATACACACGAAAGACCCGGCGGCCCACAAGTACGTTCACCAGGAGATATGGGTAGTCACACGTGCGCACGACAAAGGCATCACGCAAAACGACGTAGCCAAGCAGCCACAGGCCGGAGCGCGACACGTACAGCCGTCCGCGCTCGCAACTGTGCTCAACGAGCGGCGCCACGAGCCCATGGATGTCGCGGCTGCGGCGGCGCACGGCAGCCTCGAAGCGCGTTGGCGCGGAGCAGTCGTCCGCGCTAGCCTCGGAAAACGCCTGCAGCTCTGTCAACGCCACACGCGGGCGCGGACGCGAAAGCTTGGTAAGCACGGCGTATGCAAGGGCGCCGAGGAAAGGAACGAGCCACCACGACCACTCGGTGACGACGAGACAAAGATTGGCGCGCGGGACAGGATGCATAACCCAGATGCCCATGCCACCGCCGTTGCCGCCGTCGATAATGTTGTCGAGGGCGTTGGCATTGATGAATTCGTCTGCGATGGCGCGGCATCCGCCCACGTCAATCACCAGCTGCAGGCGCGAGGCAAAGGCGGCAAGAAAAGCTGCAACAATCACCTCTAGCCGCAGCCGCAGCCGCAAGGTCCTCGCCGCGACGCCCACAAGCGCTAGCGCCGTGAGCAGCATATCGGACCGAACCATGTCGTCCAGGTAGTCCAGCGTGGCGCCATACTCCCAGCCGACGCGCCGCTCGCCGTGGTCGATGCAAAACTCGACGACGAGCCACCAGTTGGTTGCAATGCCCACGATCCCGAGCAGCGCGACGCGCAAAAGCACACGCGACTCGACGCACGGGTAGAGGTCGGGGACCCACAGCGTGCCCGTTGTTCCATAGACGTTGGCCACGACAAGCGCTGCTACAAGCCCGTGGCTCACTATCTGGTACCCGATGCCGAGCGAGAGCAGGGATCTCGTCCACGCGTATGTGTCGATCGCCCAGTACGCTAGTACGATGGGCTCAAATGGCGCCGCGCCGGGAAATGGAAACTCAAAGCCGACGTAGTTGGAGTACACAGGCTTTGCCAAAAGGTGCAGGAGGTCGGTGCGGAGGACAGTGGCCACAGCACCGATGCCACTGCGGCTTTGTGTTGGTCGCGTGACAGAGAGGACCTGGATAAAGAGAGTCACGAGGCTCATGGCGTGGGTGTCGAGGCTGTGGACCTTCAACGCGGTGGTATCGTTGCGCATGCGGCCACTGTAGCTGCAGTCAACGACCAGGCGGACACCGCCAAAGTCGACCTGCTTGGCCAGTTGTGGCTGCACAAGTTGCAGCAGCGGTCGTAAGTACGACTCATTGTAAATGCTATCGGAGGCGTAGTACTCCTCGCAAGAATCCGTGCCAACGACATAGTCAGCGGTGGCCGTCGGTGGCGGGTGCTGGAGGTACATAGTTGCTGCATGGGGTAGTCGCATCGATGCATTGGCAACGACATCACGTATGAAGGGGCCCACAAAAGCGCTCGTGTACGCCATCGAATTCCACGAAGTTCGTGTCGACTTTCCGTTGAGTACGCTGGTGTTGGCGATCGAGCCTGTCAATTCGACGTACAGCACGACGATGGCGCTGATGCATGCCAGCGACCGCTGCACTATGAGGCAGCGGGTGTGTCTTGTCGACCGTGGAAGCGCAAGGTCTGTCGCGACCGAGTTGCGTCCCATCCACTCTTCGAATCGCAGACGTTTTGGCACCGCGCTAAAGTTAGGTCTAGCGATGTCATGACACCACAGAAGAGGCCGCTTCACACCGAGAAACCGCGAAGCCAGTTGCACCCCCCGAAGGATAGTTTATGTTGTTCAAACAGCCGAGCTCATGTAATCTGCTCATGAGTCGTTGCATCGAACGTTAGAACCTTGCCCCACAGCTTTCTCAGGATCAATCCAAAAGCAATGTTTCGATGGCTGTCGCCGTTGCAGCCAAGTACGTCCCTCAATGTGAATACACATTCTATATGTTAAGAAGACGAGTTTACCTCAATCCGGTACAACCGAGAACGCAGAAAGCTTCGTTGATATGCAGGATCCGTGTGCCAACCATCGTGAGAAGCCATACCACAGCGATAGCGCAAGTGGTACCATTAGCACGGGGCGCGCTTCGCTCCCTTGAACGACTACACCGCCGGGTGTCTGAAACATAGAGTATTCTCAAAAGCTGCTACTTGCGATTCCACTATCTATTACTCGGTGTCACTGGAGACAACAAGACGCGCGGCGCGGACGAGGCGGGGGCTTGTCCGGAGGAGCGCCGAGGACAGTGAACTCGGTCTCGCCCGCTAGCAGCACGTCGCCCACGTTGATCGGCGTGCTCACGTTGTCGGTCAGGCGTACATATGTCCCGAGGTCCGAGCCGAGGTCACGCACAAAGTAGTGTCCTGCAAGGCGTCAGACAAGCTCCACCACGCCCCATACCGTCGCGGTGGTAGAAGAGGGCATGTTCCGAAGTCACCGTCCGGTCGTGCAGCGGTATTGTGGCGACATTGCGGTCGCTGCCGACGACGGCGCAGTTGTACACGATGTGCACGTCGCCGCGGTTGGGTCCCGAGAGCACATAGAGAACGAGGGCATACTCAATGCTGTCGGTCTGCCGCAGGTACTCAAGACGCGCTTGCAGCAGCTGTGCATTGCGCTTTTTCTGGCGCCAGCTGTCAACAGCCACCGCTTTGATTTCGCCCGAGCCCTCGTCGACCTCGGAGCCGCCCATCAGGTGCTCCGCCCACGTAGCTTTGCCAAAAGGGGCCATGGCCCCTAGCAACGGCATCGTCATTGCATGAGCTAAGCTTCATGTCAGTCGCGGGCTTCCGTAGAAGAGGTACCGGAGGCCTCCTTCTTGGCCGTCATCTGGGAAACATCCACACGTGATAGACCGCGCTCTTGCGAGCCGACTTGCAGCCGTGGATCGCCCCGCTGTGGTTTCCGCAGCGTAAAGTCAATGGTGTGTTTATAGTCGTCCATCGACAGCGCCCAACACACGACCATGTCTTGCACATGCACCTGCTGCCAATTGAGTGGGGCATGCATCAGCAAGGGCATCTACCGCCTCGGGAGCCACATCGAGCGACGTGAGCTCACCCAGCCACGTGCACCGCTCGCGCAAGATCTCCTTGCGCTCACCGTATGAGACCACTAAGCCGCCGTCGACGAGACAATAAAGCCCCAGCCCTTGCTCGCCCATGTCGGTGCCTGCCGTAAATGTCATGCGACGGAGCTTGAAGCCGACGCGGTGCAGCAGCGTCAGGCACACCTGTTCATCTTAGCCGCGTCCGCTCCACCATCGAGGTACCTGCTCCAGGCCTTTGAGCGTCTTGAGCGACCGCAGGACGTCCATCTCAACGACCCCACGGACCAGAGGCACCTGGTACAAGTCGCGGTAGTTGGCCCACATGTAATAAATCTCTCTATGCGTCGGCGTCGGAGGCGGAAGCCTCTAGGAACGTACCGGGCCGGCAGCACCACGCAAGTTGTGTGCGTCAGCGCAGTGGCGTGGGTGTCGTACTGGGGAACGTCGCACAACGGCGGCCACAGTAAAGCCACCTCTCCGAACCAGTCACCGCCTTCAAGATGTTCAAGGTACTGTCCACGGCCTACTCCCAACATGAGCCTGCGCCGCATCGGTGGTCGACCGGTGTCAGGCGGCGGTCGGTGGAGCACCACGCTGCCCGTGAGCACGACGTACGCGTTGAGCGCATCATGACCCAGTTTGTAGATCGTGTCGCCGGCGCAAAACTCAACCTCCTTGGCATGAAATGCCACGTAGCTGATTTCGGCGTCGCCCTGGGGTGCCGACCGGAGCAGCAGCCACGGCAGCCGGCGCAAAAGCTCGCTGCGCTCGTTCCAGTACCGATTTTGCATGCCCTGTGAGAGTGTGGTGTCCGCCTTCTCTTTCACAGCGACGACCTCGAGCTCCGAGCTGCCGATGCGCACGACGCTGCCTCGCGTGAGCTCGTAGCCGCGGCACTGCAGCGGCGCCGACACGGCGTGGCTGTCTACGGTACCGTGAGGGATGGAGGCTACAAGAGGCGCCACCGCCAAAGAAGTGGACGCGGCGCGGCGCCCGGCGGTGCAGCAGGTGGTACAAGCCCTGGTTGAGCGTGCCATAGAGTGGCATGACGTATACCCGCCGCTGCGTGTGGGAGACGGCAAACTGCAGCAGCTTGAGCGCGTAGCTGCTCAATGAGATCATGCAATCTACGCGTCGCTTCAATCGCCGGTGGACGGTGGCGCATGTACCTGGGGATCGCCCCACTTGCAGCGTCTTGTCGGGCGGCAACGCGACGTGCACGGGTGCATGCTTGGTCAGCTGCCGCTTCTTGCGCGTGGAGCTTCGCAGGTGACGAATCGCGAGGCCCGCCGCTGCCACCGCGGGATCGGTCGCCGGCACCACCGTGAGCGTTGTGCGCCCCAGCACAAGTTGGTCGCCAGGGACGAGCTGAACGGGGTGCCGCAGGAAGAGTCGGGTGCCGTGGCCGACGTCCGAGAGGACGTAGTCGGTGCCGTCAAATGCGATCGTGGCGTGGATCGGCCGCAGGTCGGGTGCGTACAAGTCGCAGCCCGGCAGGCTGCCCACGAAAATGGTCGGCGATGTAAAGGTCACTAGGCGCACGGGCTCAAACGCCTGCAGCGCATGTGCAGCTGGCAGTGCCGCCTGGGGCTTGCGCTGCAGCTGGAGCGTTATGTGTTTGGCCCGCTCCCTGACGGCGGCCTTCTGCAGCTTGGGCGTCGGCGCCAGAGCCACACGCTCGGGTGGCGAGCAGTCGAGCACGACGTGGCCGAAGGTGACCTTGCGTGGCGGTGCAATCTCCCTTGGCGGCGGCGCCGCTGGCGTCGCCTCGATGGCCACGTCAACGACGGTCACGAGGAAGAGATCGCTGAGCTCAACTACATCGCCCTTTTGTAGCGGGAAACCACGGCGAACGGCGCCGTCCGGCGCGACCGCGAGGTACGTCGAGTGCTGCGCCACGGGCTCGACGAAGTAGCAGTTGGTCTGGCACACGACCTAGTGGCGCTCAGGAGAGCGCAGCACTCAACGTACCTTGGTGTGGCGACCAGCGACCTGGCCGTCGTGCAATGTTACAACCATGTCGGGACCGGCAAACGTGCCGATGAAGCCCGCATGCAGTGGCCAGCGGTCATCGCCGCTCGTGAGTTCAAGCGGTGGAAACGCCGCGAGGCTCGAGTTAACATAGTGCCCCATGAGGCCCCTCAGCATGCGGTTGGCAAGGGCTCGATAGTCGCCGGCGGCTGGGGCGACGGCGCCCTTGCGGTGCCTCCATGGCCGCCTCGACACACCCGGCGCCACGGCGGTGAACTCGGTCATTACAAACAAAAACGGTGGCAAGCGCGACTATATTTAGGCGGTTTCAACAAGGAGAGGGACTGTCTTGTCCTGCGGAAACTCGGCCTGCGTCTCGAGCTCGACGATGAACACGCCTTGGATGTGCTGCAGCCCGGCGATGAGCGGTAGCAGCTCCACTTGCAGCTGCTTGGAGCCGTTCGCGGCCACGACGCCCACGTTCTAGGCTGGTTACAGCGATGTGACAAGGGCTTCGCGCACCTGGAACGCCAGCGAGGAGCACACAATGCCCGTCATAAGCTCGCGCCGCAGCTGCAGCTGGAGGTTCATGGCTCGGGCTCCATTGTTGCGCACGACGAAGGTTGCGACGAACGGCCGCCCAACGCGCAGCGGGTGTGTTGGCGTCGCGATGACGACGCTGGCTTCCTTAAGGCTGCCCACCTGCCACCGTGTGAGCTGCTACCAAGCGCTGCAGCACTTACCTTGCGCATCACGGGCTGTGTCTGCAGCCGACCGGCCTCGCCCATACAACTCTTCCACGCGACTTCGAGCCGTCCTGAGAGCTCTGAGCGCACGCGCATCGAGCCAGCGACTCACCGAGGTTCAAGGTGCCGAGGGACAGGTCGAGCTGCGGCGACGACACCTTGAAGACGCGTTGCATCGTTTCTTCTGGCGCGAGGTATGCCTGTCGACTGCTTCTACATAGAGGCTCTCAGCGCGATGAGATCGGCGCGAAGCTGTACTCGGGGTCGTGCAACGTCGCGAGCTCGACAGCCTGAAATGGCGGCGACGCGAGGAAGTGGACCGTTTCGACGAGCAACGGGCCTTGCGTGATGTTTTGGATCTTGGCCTCGACGTAGGACTCGTCCTGTAGAGAGCGCATCGTCGGCATCAACAGCGAGGCGACGTACCTGGATGAGCAGGTGCTTAAACGTGATTGTGAGCGGGTTGAGCACATTGAAGCGGTAAAACTTGCGAAGGGACTTGGCTTCGAGCGTGACCGGGTCCAAGTACGACACGCCGACTCGCAGCCTACGTACAAATGAGCTGGCATGACGCGGCCGTGGAAGACTACGTGTGAACGCCCACTTCGTTGAGCTCGTACTCGACGGCCATGTCAAGGTTGCCGCCGCTGAGTAGCACGGGCATGGGGTTGGGCGGGGGCGTTGATCCTACAGGTAGTGATGGTGGCGCGCGTACATACTGTCACTACCTCCGCGAGACACACGTGTGTCGACAAGGTCGCTGCGGGTCGTCGGTGTCTGAAGCTTAGCCTAGCATAACCCGTCGTTGCCAGAGGTCCGCGCACTCGTGGCATCGTGTACCGTGAGCCCCACTTGCTGCAACTCGCACGCAAACTGGTTGATGACGCTAATGTAGCTGCTGAAGGTCTCGCCGAGGTAGATGTTTCTACACATCACGTCAATGAGTCCGCTGTAGGCAGCACCCGAGCACCCGAAGCTGTCAGGCAGGAGAAGCATGTTGGAGAGTTCGAAGTCGCGCCCGTACGTGGGCTCAACGTTCAGCCGCGGCTTGTATAGGCGCATGACTTTGAGCGTCGGCTGTGTCGTCGCAGGCGGAGCGGCCGACATGGCGACGTCAAAATCGAAGATGCCACAACTAGGCGATCGTCCACCACATTTACCGTATTTACGGAGAACTTGAACTGCGCGAACCGCAGCGCCACATGGTACAAAAAAGCTTAACTTTATTATGGTATTACTTTCTTCGTCCTGAGCTCTAGGTTCTATCTATATTAGCCAATCAGAAGCACGACGTGTCAAAAAACATTTGGTGATTGGTGGAAATTGTCATTTAACTGTGACAGCGCCAACTGCAGTCTTTGAGAGGCCCCATTCGATGTGAGACCAACCCGTGCTGCTGCACTCCAGTAGAACTAAATTTAAGTGACGCTAGGCCAAATATATTCGACGTTTGGCACTATATAGTTGACACTTGACATAATATGCTCGACGTTTGGCAAAATATACTTTAAGTGGACACTAGGCACGATATAGTTGGGGTTTGGCTTAATATATCGGACAAATGGCCAAATTAAAGTGGAATTGGTGTGGTATATCAGTTGCTTCGAATATCACTTTTGCAGGTTTTTCTCCGAGTGGACGTTCCGAAAGTAGCGAACTTTTGTTATTTGCGACGTAGACAACTTTGTTAATAAGGTATTAGAGAGTGAAGTTATTCATTGCATCGGGGTCGCCTTCAAATGAATCACAGAAATCTTGGAGCTCGTGGAACTGAAGAGCGCGGCAGATGTTGGGGTCGACATACTCTTCGGCAATCGCTACTTGTTGCCATATCTCTTCCAGCTCCTGCATTTCCGAGTCCTGCATCGCCCAATCAGTTTTACACCAGTTGATCGCACAAACCTCGGAGGGTACGTTCATCTTGATCCAATTGTACAGAGCAGCAGCGACCTCTGCCTGTTCTTTGAGTTGACGGCGAAGACGTTCGTTAGCCGCAGCGCTGGACTCGCAGTTCAGAACCATAGCGCCCGCAACTTCTTTCCAAGGCAGCGCACTGCCACGTAGCGCATGGAGTTTTTGAGTCAAGTCGAGAATGGTGGCATTGAGTTGCCCAATCTCACGTAGGTAGGCACGGCGAGCGAAACGTTTGGCATCGCGGTCGTAGTCCTGGCGCCGAATTTTCACGCTGTCTTCTCCTGACATGATATTTTAAAATGATGACAAGACGCATGGCTGGGAAGGTCGGTGCACGTAATATTCATACGCGAATAACACTCGTTGCCTGAGTCAGTTTAGAGATGCCGCACTCAATTTTGCATGATCGACTTTGCTGTCGAAGGACTAACCTGCTCATGAGTTTTTAGACAGCATCATGTGTATTGAGTGTGCTAATAATGTGATTAACGCATATAAGATCGCGGACCGAACGGTAATAGTAGGTAATGCTTGCACGACCCAATCCCCTTTCTTAAGCCGCAGGGTTGCAAAGTTACAGTGGTGTTCTGCGTTTGGCTTCGTGAGTGGTCCTCGTTGGGTTGGAATCGTTAACATACGGCCTCCATTGGATTTAAAATCCACCAAGAGTTTCGATTGGTAATACACAAATGCCGCACGAACTCATCGTTGGCGAATGTACTCGTAGAGCTCGTATAGTTGTCCGCAACAAAATAATGTTGAATCTCTTAGAATAACTAACGTTGCTTGCCTGGAAACTATTTCTACGATGGCTTAGTGTAGTAGAGGACTTGAAAAGATCGCTTATAAATTACCTGTGAAAATGAGAGGCAAATTGCTCTCAATAATTTACATGGACTCGGTACATCAATTGAAAAGCCATTTATCCGTGTTTTGATGGCAATTTCTGGGGGCGCTCGATTAATAGAGAGGTAATAATATCCTCTCGTGCCACGTAATTTGTGATGCGAATGGAGCTATTTGGGGCTAAATTTGATTTCTATCTTGAGGAAAACTACCATTTCGCGACTGCTCGGCAATTTACGATTTGTCTAATACTTTGCTCCAGGACAAAGCTTTTTCATTTGATAGAATGTATGGGAGCAAAAACAAGTTGTCGTAGAGTAAATATGGCACACTCGTAGCGAGCTGCACACTGCTGCGCAGGCGAAATAACGAAAGAAGCGCCCGTTCGTGTTTTTGTGAATAGAAGTTTGAAAATAACATATGGATTTCCATGGCAAGTAAAACATCCTACAAATACACTGGTCCATCTTGAACACAGATTGGTCATACAAAGTTAAACGTTAGTCACGAGTCGGCCGCGAACTAGAACTTATTTTTTAAGGTCATCACGCGTGTTAAAATAGAACTGCATACAAATACAAAATCATTCACACTCATGAGCGATCGCAACAAGCCCGAAAATCGTCGTGAATTATATTTTACAACGGTACCCTCATATCTTAAATTGGAGTAGTCTAAATAAAACTCTCGCATCTCAAGCATACTAAGTGTAGGTCGTTAAATCAATTGTTTACCTTACCAAAAAATATACATGGACGAGCATAAATATGTACAATTTTGCTCAGTCTCAGCAAATTTTCTGGATACGTGGCTGCTTCGGTTCGCCTTTTGGACCACAGATAATCAATGGATGTACTCAAATTCACATATCATGGTTAGGTGTATTTGTCAGAGAAAACTCTGATCCCGTGTCTTGTGCACGAAATCATGATGGATTTATTTAAGTGTTACTACGTAATGTGTAAAAATTGAGGCCGTGAGGAACTAATGTGGATGTGGAAACGTTATTTCGCTCATTTTGTTGCGCTCTGCTTCGTATAATTTCGAATACTCAGCTTTGTACGTAGTGGCGCCATTTGTACGCAATGCACCATGATGTTACAGGAGATAGCACGCCACAACGCAATTAGTTTCCTATTGTAAAATGGGTGCCTCAGGATTTATTGTTGCACACGAATGGCGTTTTGAATCCAGAAAGGAATTAATTAACGATGTTTTCATTCTTCCAAGGGGCGTAATTTTCACTCACCATTTACGCCAGCAGCAGCTGCAAGTTTGCAAGGCCCAGAAATCGACATCCATCGCTTATTCGCACCATCCTTGTAGTGTAAACTGTCCGATTGCAACCAGCAATGTAGTCGGACGGGGGGCTTGCCTGGAATCTAGACTCAGTTTTTGTGAAGTGATTGATTGCTCAGACCAGCACCTTGCATGCACAACATCACTACCCACTGCATCCCTGTTAGCCGCTCCTTGCACAGAATTCAATTTCCCATTGGCTTCAACACTAAAGCAATAAGTATTTGCAACACGACGCAATACATACATGGATTATAAATTATACGCCATCAGTTTGCAGCAGGGATCTTAAGCGCTCGGTAAGACAATCGGGTGAATAATATTAGCGACGCGCTGCCTCCCGTGCAGTACCAGCAGCAAAGCAAGTGCAATATGGAGTGTCGCGAGAGCAATTGCGGGCTGCACGATCCTGTTGCAAAGAGACCGGCATTTGGATACGAAGGTGAGGCCGAAACACGGTTCCAAATATGGGTTCCAGAAGCCTTCGTACATGGTGTGCTCGAAGCCGATACTGGTATAGCTATCAAATGGGTACGACCGGGCTGCGGCCGAGACGCAGTACATGCCACTCACATCTGGCGCTTGCATAGGACACGATTGATGAATCCACGCCGATAGTTGCGGACGCGCCTTGGCCATCATGAGTGCTCCAACCGCGTCGGCGGCTAACGCGGCGCAGCCTTTACAAACGACTTGAAGGACGTCAGGTAGGTTGGCTCCAACGACTAATCGAGCGCAATAGTCCCGGATCGTAGTACTGGCTGAGATCGATACATTGAAGAAGCGTGGCTCTTGCAACGCACGTGCAATCTTGGCTGTCTCAGAGGCATTATCCCGACTGAAGAGGCGTGGCAGCAGTAGCACCGAAGTGAGCGGCCAAGTGCCGCAAAAGGCACCGCTTTCACTGACGCAGTAGGCATCGTCGTAGGCCTTCTTCACGGCCACAAACAAATTAGTCGATGGATATAACGTAGGAAAGACGGTCCGGTTGTCTTTGTAGTTGTCGAGGGCGAAAGTGGCTGTGTGCTTGTGCTTATAGGCGACGTACACGGGAACTGCGGCCTCAATGTCGAAAGAATTCGCCACGGGTTGGTTGAGGACCGCAAGTGCAATGCAAATACCGGCTTGGACAAGCACACTGAGCACAAGCGGCCAACGCGAGCCTTCGTTGTGGGCCCCAAAAGCGATGGCAAAGCCCCTGACCAAGGCCCCGAGGGAGACCACGAGCAGGGTGACGGCAAGCGGCAGAACCTTGAGTTCCGCGACGACCTCGAAGAGCCAGGTCTGGGTCAGGGCGATGGCGACGCCCGCGTAGGCGCAGCTGGCGGCGCTGGTGACGAGGAACGCGAGTATGGCGAGATCGCGTTGGCCCATGGACGACAGTTTGACAGTGTGTTGACAAGCAAATGGACAGTGTCTCACCATATGGCCGTATCAGAAGTGTTATAACGAACGCCAATGGGGTGCATATAGTTATAACACGGTTTTAATGCCGGTAGCCATGTTGTGCACAGAGTTTGTGTTGGGACGGGATCAAAGGCGGGTGCTGAATAGCATTTTGCATGCTCGAATCGACTCACTAAGGACGAATGCATATTCACTCAGGCAAGTCACTTGAGTGAGTCAATTCGATTCGGTTGCGTGCATATGCTGGCCTCACTTTCATCGCCAGCAGCTAAACCAGTCACTGCTTCATGTCCAAATTGAATTCCATATCCCACAACAATCCCCTGCGCACTTTGGCGAGCTCGAGAGTGGACCTCGCAAAAGCGCAGAAGCCAGTACCAATATTTTTCAGTGCATGGGCCTGAGTGCTAAGATTTGCTCCACGATTGCTGTGTCATCCGCCACAGACAAAACTCTTCAAATACACTCCGCCACGTCAAGTACGAGCACGCACACCTCGTTCCCAAGGACGTCGTGGTGGCGCAAGAACGGCTATCGCCACCGACATGTCGAGCGGATTGCAGCCTGTGAGCTGGCGTGCACCGATTCCCCATTGCAAGTTGATCGACTCCCGTTGCGCCAGAACCTCAACAACACCAATTTCAAGATGTGTACAGTATCGGGCGTGACAATCTGCTTGGTGTTGCCCTAGGGCTTACAATCATCACGGCACGATCATAGTTCAGAACTCGACTGCAGCGAGACGACAATGAACGGAACATGACGAGGAAACCTGGGTTGACGAAGCGCATGTCAAGGACCCAAAATTCTTCTCGACGTAAATTAATACCTCAAGGCCTATCTCCTTATCAACGTGGTCGGGAACAACTGTTTCCACTATTGCATGCGTCCTGCTTTTAGTGTGTGAAATGAGTCTATTATTTTGGTGTATACAATATGCAGTGCTACAGTATGTCTACGTGGACTTTCTTTTGTGAGTGACTCGGGGTGTCTTCGGTCGAGAGTGCTGTGTTAGCCTTGGTCGCTTGGAGCTATGGTGGATGGCACCACATGCGTCTTGGCCCATTCGTCTGTGCTGAGCAGTCAGAGGAGACGCCGGAGGTCGTCGTGTAGTTGTACGGCTCGCAGTGACACGGTCCACGGTCTTGTGTTGGGGAGGTCCGGTCGGAAGGTCCTGTTGTTCCTCTCGCGCCAGATGTGCCACCACACACATGCACGCTGCACTGGCCAGACGCCGTTGAAGGCCGTTTGGTACATGGGGCACCCGGCTTCGGGCGTGTCGAAGACAAAGGCGGCTATGGTGGAGGGCAACGAGATCCCGACCTTGGCCAGCGGCACTTCCCAGACACTCCATGTGTCGCGCGTGAAGGTGCAGTCGACAAAGAGGTGTTGGTACGTCTCGGTTTCGGAGCAAAAGGAGCACTTTTGGTCGTGCGGGTCGAGGAAGATCATGTGGGAGCGCACCGCCACGGCCCGCAGAACAATCTTGTAGACCAAGTCGGCGTACTTGGGCAGCACACCATGCGCAACTCGAAGCGAAGCCGCAGTTGAGACATGCTTGGGGTCGTCGTAAAAGTCGTCCGGCACACCGAGGTGACGGGTCTTCAATAGAGACGGCGATGGAGGCGCCCGTGGCCATCGGCGGGCGAGTACCGTTGAAGCTGCCAAGAGTGATGTGGTCTTGTCGCCGAGTTGGAGAAGCCACGGGGCTGTGAGGCCGACGTCCGGCGTCCTGCAGTAGAACGTCTGCACCGTCACTGCTATGTGTGTCAGCCACTTTTTGGATGGCCTCGAGTAGATGTGGATGCCGGACGATCGACAGCGCGCGTGCACTTCGGTCACCAGACGCTGGGCTTGGGCAAGCGTCGAGGCGTCGGCCGTGCCTTCGGGCATCATGATGGCTTGCACTTGTTGGGTTTGGACGAGGCCGACGTTGGCCATGGCGCGAGTGTAGCGCGTGTGCCACTTCGTCGTCTTGGCCGTGTAGTCTTGGTCCACTGGCAAGAACACGTTGTTCCACAGCGGCTCGTTGAAGACAAGCGGTGACGAGGCGGGCAAGAGGCTGGGCTGGAGTCGAGCGGCAAACCACATGGTAAGCACCTGGCGCCAGCACGGCGAGAGGATCGAAGAACGGAGAAAACGCCGGAGTCGCCGAGACGACGGGTCGGCGTAAACTAACTCGCGAAGCGAGCCCCATGGACTGTAGGCAGCCGCAATCAATGCAAGACCGGGCGACAACCACGCGGGCGCCGTTGCAGATCCGAGGGCCGCTTGCATTGCGTCCTGCTTTTAGTGGGGGCTACTATTGTGGTCACTGAGTGGGCACTTCCTTTGAGGTTTATCAACTTCCCCGGCAACAAAGCGTCAGTACTCTTACAACCTGAATCAAGTTGCACGACTGCATCCCTACTACAAACCGCACCTTAGGTATTGTATTGAATGTGAACTCGATTAGTTGCATTGACAATAGGATACATTGTGTACAATTTGTCGTATTGTCGACAAACGTCTCAAAATATAATTTTTTCTAAAAAGTATTTTGAGACTTTTATAATAAATCACTCAAATCTCACAATTGACACAAAATACACAACTACCAATCAAATGCAAGTATGCATCGTACTGCGCAATGATTGGCTGAAATCCCACGACGGGAATGGACCTGTCATTTTTGACCAGCCGCAGGATGGACGCCGCTAAGATTGTCGCCGCCGTCGCCGTGGGCGCTCTCGGGTACCGGTATCTGGCTGCCCAGCCGACGAGTTCGTTCCACGGCCATGCGCGCAGCATTTCGACGAGTCATAAGAAGGAAGATGCTGAAGATGACGCCGAGGATGCAGACAGCTCCGACGACGAGGGCGATGAAGAGGAAACGCTCAAATGGGAGCCGCACAAGATGGTACTTGTCGTGCGCAATGACCTCAAGATGGGCAAGGGTAAGATCGCTGCACAGTGCGGTCATGCGACGCTTGGTGCATACAAGCGCGCTGTGAAGCGCACACCTCAAGCCCTCGAATGCTGGGAAGCGCTTGGCCAAGCTAAGGTTGCGCTTAAAGTCGAGACCGAGGAAGAGATGCTCGAGCTCGCGGCCAAGGCCAAGGAGATTGGTCTCGTGCATTACGTCGTTGTTGATGCCGGTCGTACACAGATCGCGCCTGACACGAAGACGGTTTTGGCTGTCGGCCCGGCTCCCAACGGGGACGTTGACAAGCTCACGGGGCATCTAAAGCTCATGTAATAGCTTTGCAGCTTGACGATATTATCGTGATTACTTTGGACGTTGCGTCGCAGGTCCTCAATGGTTGATCAGCCCAGACTTGGAGTGTGGTCGACCGATACTGGTGCAGAGACCTTGCGGCTTGTCCGACTGTGCACCTTCCGCTCAAGCCGAAGCTCGCCTAACCCTTTTTCTTGCACCAGTCAGGGACTAAAGGTTACGATGTGCTTCTGCGATGGCATCGGGTATTCTCCTCCATGGTACTAGCTCGCGTGTTCACTGCTTGCCCTAATATGCCGCCTGTCTCCACGGCCACCCGCAGGCACAGCAAGCGCGTCGTGCGATCCATTTTCGGCACGAATTGATTTCCGGCGTGTCAGGCATCGTGACCAAAGCTGGGTGCTCTTGGCTATGATCTGGGGGTTGGGACCCCAACCCCCCCAGCACGGCCCCCAACAGGAAAGACGTCGTTGCGTCCATACGTACCGTACTGAAGTACACCCGAATGCAATGAAATTCAAGATATGGACGCTAGGTGTGGAAGCTGTGGATGCAAAGTGACATGTTTAACAATTTCTTCAACATAACACAAACTATGCAGCAAGGGTAGCCAAATACTGCATACTTAAGACGATGAGTTCAGGTTGTGCATGACGGCAACGCGCTCGTGAGGCCCAAGCAGCGGCAACGGCTAGATTCAAGTTAGACAAGAACCACCGCGAGTCATCCTTTGTGAGCTTCAATGCTGAAAAGTGTGCCTCGACAATGTGAATAGCTGACATAACACAAGGCAGAATTTGTTGTCCCAGGCGGACTCGAAAAACAAACTTCATATCTAAAA
>JNBR01001546.1:0-42165 GCA_002081595.1 Achlya hypogyna | reverse complement strand
ACTTTTGACCATGCTGACGAAGATGGAGTAAGGATTACAGCTCGGGGACATCGGAGTTGCAACTATGTGTGATTCGAATTGCTCTCGAGTCCTGCTGTTTGTGGTGAAGAAGCATCGCATTTGGCTCATGTAGAAATGCTGAGCTTGAAACCACAAACGTCGAATGCCTCAAGCATTCAAAGAAAAGCTACTGAGCGTCGAGGCGAGGCGCGCTGGATTTAGTAAGGTGGATGGTCTCGGCGTTCATTGTTTCGAGTGGTGCCAGCAAAACGTTGGCTCAAAACGCTGGATAGAGTTCTAAAGCCAAAGTTTCGCTGACACCACTTGAAACAATGAACACCGAGACGATTCACCTTACTAGCAGCGCATCGGATGAAGCATGCAATGCCACGGCTGGACTCGCTTGGCAAGGACGACGGCGGAGGCAGTGCACCCAGTTACCACGGAACGCATTCTCGTTGCGCGGCTTCTGCCGTAAAATGCGAGCCGAACGTGGAGCGGCGACACTAAAGACCTGGCTCGCATCAACAAAGTCCAGGCTCACATGAATAAAGACCAGGCTCGCATCAAAGGAAGGGCATCGGTGGAGCGCCCTTCGCTTGGCCGGTGGCTCATTTCGAAAATGGATTCCCGCAACACCACGACCACCGCCACGCCCGCACCGGCCCAGTTCTTCCCTGAGGCACCTCTGGACTTGCTGCCCACCGGCACTTTTGCGTTTACGACTGCCGCTCCTGCACCGCCTGAGATGAACAGCACCGCCCACGTCATCGAGCAGCTTTTCCGCGACGTCGCCGAGCGCCAGCGCGCCAGATTCCACGCCACACTTGACATCATTGAGCAGCACGAGGCGCAAATGGCAGCACAGAATGCTGCTATCGACCTCCTAGAAGCCCAGAACGCTGCAATCGACGTCCTAGAAGCTGACAATGCTGATCTCGAAGCTGAGATCGATGATCTCGACGCCCTTGTAGCCCAGCACGAGCTCGATGCGGCCGCTAGTGCCGCACGCATCGACGAGCTGACCAGCGAACGCGATGCGGCGATTTCCATGGCGCTCGCCCAGGCGCAAGCACACGAGAGGGAAGTCGCCGATCGGGACACGATTATCTTCGACCTCCAAGCCAAGGTTCATGCCTTGAACAACGACATGCGCACTGCAAAGGCGCAGTCGGACAGTATCATTGACGGACTGATGGAGGACGTGGCGGCAAGCAATGCCGCCTTGAGCGACGTCATAGCCGAGCGAAAGTCCAGCACCAGCTCCGTGCGTGAAAGCCCTGGTGTGCTTGCCAAACTGACGGCCGACCTCGTTGTCGAAACCATCGAGGCCTCCGCGCAGCAATGCGCCGCCATCGAACGGGAGGCGCACCGCCAGCGCGCCAAAGCGGAAACGACCATTTCCCAGTTACACGAAGCACTGCGACTCTCGGATGAACACGTCGCCGAGGCACACGAAAGGCGGCGAAATAGCGAGGCTGCCGCGGCCGCGACCATCGAGTCTCTCCAGAGACGGCTCTCGTGCGAGACCACTGTCCGCTCGCCGACAGTCTTGCTTGGGGCGACTGTCGCCTGCACAAGCGTGGAGACGCACGAGGACCTGGACAAGGAGCGGAATTATTACACACTTGAAGTTGCACCGGCCGATGGTGGGCCGTGGCAGATCCACCGCAGCTACAGCGACTTTTACAAGCTGCGCCAAACCCTCAAGGGTTATGCAGGCGTCAAGGCGCTGCGGTTTCCGCGCCGGTCACTGGCCGATGTGTTCATCAATCATGAAAAGCGCGCGCTGGCACTCGCGGAGTTCGCGACCTATTTGTTACAGCACACGGAGCTATCGCGGCAACCGGTGGTCAACGCGTTTTTCGAGCTCAATAGACAAACTCGATAGATTAAATGTAGTAGTAGATATGACGTTTTGATAATCGTTATTGAAGCAATTCAAACTGGAGATGCAGGTCTGGCAGAATCTTTGATACGTGGAGCTTGGTAAAGTTGGAATCGCATGCAATCTAAGCGCCACGGATTTGCTCGTCACTTCAAGTTAACAGCAGCACACCTTTTCAAATGACAGCAGCATCAACGAGTGAAATGCGGCCAAGTATATTGTCTGTACCTGGTGCCCACTGGCAGTTGCATGTGCTCAATTGTTCGCATCGTACAGCACATATATTTGACCAACAATTACTTTTACGAATGAAGTGTGCCACTAGGTAAAGCAGCAACCGCCATGGCTGCGAGTTACGCATACAAGAGCCTCCCTGTCGAAGCAAGACACGGTTGCAATCCTAAAACGATACGAAGTTGCAACTTCATCAGCCATGCTAAAAGTGCTCATCGGTAACTACGCGAATGCCTAAGCCACGCACACATGCTAGGATTTCCTCGCAAACATCAAGAAGGAGAGCTGCCACGGTTGAAAGTACTGTTGCTCAAGGAAGTTGGCAGCAATGAACACACACACATCTCGTTGTCTGCGGTAGTACTTTCTCAACCGGATAGCATATCCGGAAGCCGACCCGTCAAGATTAATCGTGTACCCCGGGGCACTCGGTGGCTGTCACGGCCAGCCCAAGACCAACGATTGGACGAGATGTTTGGAACGGTAGCGTACGGGACGGTACGGTATCCGTACGGTACGGATGTACGAGGAGTGTATCAATTGTGGGAGGACCGCGCTTGGCCAGTGCAATTTCCAAAGCAATGCTCGCCCGCGTCCTCCGTTCGTCCACCGTGGTCGCCGGCCGCGCCGCCGGCCGTCGCGCCATCTCCACGTCCATGCCCCGCTTCCTCGAGGCCAAGGATGTCGAGATCCCCGGCCTCACGCCGCGCGTGCAGACGGCCCTCGACACTATCGCGGACCTTTCGACCGTTGAGATCGCCGAGCTCGCTATGGCCATCCAGGTCCGTCACCCGCATCATTCCAACATGGCTTTATGTTCGACATGCAATAGGCCAAGTTTGACATTCCCGAGATGGGCTTCGCTGCCGGTGGCGGTGGCGGCGGCGCGGCCGTCGAAGAAGAGGCCAAGGAGGAGAAGACGTCGTTCGATGTCAAGCTCGTGAGCTTTGATGCCAAGAACAAGATCAAGGTCATCAAGGAGATTCGTGCCATCACGGGCCTCGGTCTCAAGGAAGCGAAGGAGCTCGTCGAGAGTGTTCCTGCCGTGCTGAAGAAGGACCTCAAGAAGGCCGAGGCCGATGAGCTCCTTGCCAAGATCGCCGAGATGGGCGGTGTCGGCGAACTCGAGTAAACCACGTTCGGTCAGTAGCTATAGAGATCGCCTCGGAGTTAGGTATAACACGACGAATATATAAACCGTCGATTTTAGTCCACGGCCCTCTGTCCTCGCGTCTTCTTCACTTCTCAGCCATGCCGCTGCCGCATCATGCTCTAAGACGTCACTTCTAAGCCAGTCCCGTCCACGCCGCGATGGACAAGAAGACACTCTTCGACTCAACAAGGTGCTTAAGCCATCGGCGTTCGACGAGGCACTGAAGTACATTCGCCATGTAACGCAACCTCGCTAAGCAGACGGCATCCTACATTATAAGTACTGTAGTGGACCATGGTATGATTGCGGCTCGTATGAGGGCTCGCCTGCACTGGGGTCTTTGCTCCATTGTCGCCTGTCGCCATAGGCCGGGAGCGGTCGCTCGGTTGAGCTGCCATCTGTCCCACTCGAACTTAGTCGGCGAGGTCCAGTTCGCATCAGCGAGACAGGCAAGCGCATGCGATCGGCACTGGTGGGTCTGGCCGCTGCCACCATCCTCGCTGCCGACTGTCCGTACCGAGGCCTTCCGAACGCGTCGCTTGTTCTTGTGGCGGATGGAAGCTGCGAGGGGTCGGCTATGTGCGTCGTCTCGCCGCTCTGTGTGCAAGCGTCCGGAGCGGCTGTCGACGATCGGACACGAATGACCTCGGGCATCAGCGCTGTTGGAAACATGACGCTGTACCCTTATGATTCCCTGTACGTAGCCCGTTTGCGTCTGCAGAGCTCATGACAGGGATATCTAGGTACATCACAAACTCCACCGTGGCGCTCAACACACAGTACATGGTTTTGCCGGACACGCTGACTACGCTGTCAGATATTTGTGCCGCATCCTTGGCGCTCACGCACACGTAGCTACTTTACCAACACCGGGTTGACGGCATTGCCGAGCCGCCTGCCGGCAGATCTCCTCATGCTGTGCGTCTTCGACCCATGTTTAAATTTGACCCCACCTGCTCCTTAGTGGCCTGCCCAACAACAAGTTGACGCAGCTCGACAGTAT
Organism: Achlya hypogyna; assembly: GCA_002081595.1. Taxonomy (NCBI): domain Eukaryota; phylum Oomycota; class Saprolegniomycetes; order Saprolegniales; family Achlyaceae; genus Achlya; species Achlya hypogyna. Next base: position 37,887 of record JNBR01001546.1, on the reverse strand, counting down.
CCCGACCGGCTTGCTTGGGCTGTACGTCCTCGCCAACTCAGTGGCGTCTGAGCGGTACCTACGGGCAATAGAGATCTCGCCGACAACGATATCGACACGATACAAAACCAAGATTGGACGTCGATCAAATCCTTGTACAGCGCATGGCATCCGTCTCCATCTCACAGTGAGCTAGGGATCTGAGTGGCAACCGACTCGTGTCGTTCAATTACGTCAATCTCTCGCATCCGATGCTCTTCTTGTCAGTTGCTCCCGCACATTCGGGCAGCGTCACCTCGACTCTAGTGGCGTAGCGGGCTGCAGCCTCAACTCGTTTATCGCCACCCAAGCAACGTTCGACGCGCTGGACGTCCTGACCCCTATGGCAAACGACACGGCCAAAGGATTTTACGCAACGACCAACGCCCGCGTCGATCGCGGCAGTTCATGGGCTTGCAGTACGGTCGGCGGCACCTCTCGTGTGCTCTGGGCCGGCAAAACGAACGCCACTATCCCTGTTTGCATCTTGGGTACCCTACCCCTACCCTAACCGCGATAACCTAAATATGGTAGATGCCTTCGAACCGGAAAGCGGCACCGATCGTACATGTCCATGGACTGTCGGGTGTGGCTCACAGCCTGGTAGAGCTAGCGCTCGGCTTGGGCATCGGCGGAGGTGTCGTGTTTATTTTAGCCGTCGTCGGGGCATTTTTCTTGCGGCGATGGCGGCGCACCAAGACCGACGACCTCGACAGTCCCGTGGAAGAGACCAAACCGACGCAGGTGTTTTACATCACAAACAAGACCATCGTGCGTCGACGATCGTCGTCGTCGTCGTCCGTGAGTGCGCAATCGATTGCGGAACACGGCGTCGACCTGGACTTGCGGCAACTGCGGCCGCATAAGATCTCCTCCGACGACTACGCCGTGGTATCTGACGGCCCGATCGCCGTCGGAAACGAGTACGAAGTGTGGCTCGCAGTGTACAAGCAGGAGCGGGTGGCGGTCAAGCGTCCGCGAGATCGGTCACCCGAAAGCATGTACCGCTTTGTGAGTGAGATCACGCTCATGACCCGGTGCGCTGTCTCGATATGCGCCAAGGGTCCTAATCAGTGCTGTCGGTAGGGTCCGCGAGAGCTATTACGTCTTGCAGCTCGTGGGTGTTGGCTGGCGACGACCTGTGGACCTTGAATGTCTCGTCGAGTTCATGGACGGTGGCGACCTTCGCACGGCTCTGCAGCGACCGCTACTGTGGCCCGAGAAGACGCGAGTTCTTCTGCACGTTGGGCGGGGTCTCTTGAGTCTTCACTCGCAACACATTATCCACCGCGACTTGAAGGCGCAAAACGTTCTTCTCGACGCGGCCAAAGGCGCCAAACTGACTAACTTTGGCTCGTCGCGCCAAGTCGACGAGTCAACGCTCACAAATGGCACTGGCACGTACCAGTGGATGGCGCCCGAAGTCATTCTGAGCACCGAATACAGTGTGTCGGCCGACGTGTACTCCTTCGGTACTGCCTCAATGGTCAACAGGTTCGACATTACACCTCGGAGTTAGGGGTCCTCCTCTCTGAGCTCTCGACGCACAAGCTGCCGTACGCTAACGTATTGAATCCTGTCTCGCGCCTGCCCGAAACGCAACAGTTCATCATGACGCAAGTGACGCTTGGCGCGCTACGCCCGACGCTTGACGCGACGACGACACCCGACTGGGTCTTGGCCCTAGCTGCTCGGTGCCTGGCCTACGAGCCGCACCACCGACCTACGACGCTAGAACTTGTCACGCTCCTCGAAGCTTATTTGTAGCCCCTCGCGGGCTCTGCTAGTCCAATGTTGTGAGCGTTCGAGTTTAGTGGGTTCTTAGGTCGTTTAAATCATTACGCTCAATAGTACGTCTTGCGCTGCGGCAGGATCTTCCGCAATTCAGCTACGCGGGCGTCGACGGTGTCGGTCTTCTCATGATGGGAAGCCAGCGTCAAGACAAAGTCGTACTCGTCAGCGATCTTCTCGATGCGAGCAACCAGCTCATCCGCCGTAGGGCGCTCCGACGGCTCCAAGCGCAGGCAGTCGCGGGCCAGCGCCAAGACTTCGGGTGGGCACATGTCGGAAAAGGCGAGTCGCCGGTCTTCTGCAAGCTCTTGTGCGCGCTGGAGCGTCAAGAGGGCGTCCATATCGAGCTTGTTTTCAAGGTATGGCGCAATGTGCCGGTCCATTTTCGACAGCAGCGCGCCGAAAGACCAAATGTCGCTCTCGGTGATGTTGAGGTTCTAGCAGGCACGTTAGCTAGCTGGTTCAGTGGGCAGCGAGGCCGACCTCCTGGGCGATCTCAGGAGCAGCGTACGTCGCGTTGGTGAAGAACTCGTCAAGGCTTTCAGTCTCGTGCAGGCATTGCCCAAATTGACACAACTTGGCATGGTTTCCGCGGATTAACACATTGCACGGGTCGACATCGTGGTGGATAAACCCGAGACGGTGCAGGTAGGCGAGCGCTACGGCCGTGCGTCGAGCGCGTCTGGTTCAGGAAGGCTTACCTGAGGCAATGTCGTAGATCCACTGCAGCTTGGTTGGAAACCATTCGAGCGACGGGTTATAGGCCAGGCAGTCTTCCAGGTTGCCTCCTTCCATGAATTCCAAGATGCAGCAGAGTTCATTTCGGGCGGCATCGATCGCACCGCGCCAAGTCGCGCCAAGGCAATGAACAATGGCAGGGTGCTTGAAGCTACGGTCATATCTCGATCATAGCGAAGCAAGCGGCGAGCTGCGTACCCCGAGAGCAAATGCGTCTCGCGTACCAAGTGCTCGCGACTTGTGACGTTGGTAAAGCTGCGTTTGAGTGCGACAGCACAGCCATCGAGGTCTCCCTTGCCCACGACGGCGTACGCATTGCGTCCGATGTCCACAGGTGCGATGTGGATCGGGGCGCGGTTGCGGAGGTTCTGGATGAAGTGGCGAAAGGTGCTGAGCTCGAATAAGATCTCCATCGCCAGTCGATTGCAACTCTGAAAATGGCCAAGGCGGCCGGGCGGGGAAAAGACACGCTTCGGGCATCAAGGATGCCCGACGCCAGCCGGTTGCAACGGCAACTTGGGTAAAATCGGCATATTTGCCCGGTAGTTTCGGCGTCGGCGGGATAAAATCGGCATGCCATCTGCAGCCACCAGCAAGACCCAACAGAACGTCGACAACACCTGCCGACAAATGGCGAGGGCATGTACAAAGCGCAAGAACTAACGCAAGAGACAGGAGCGCCGCCGCAGCAGCGTCAAGCACACGGCAACGGCGTTATTTATTACTACGTAGTACAGAGGGTACGCCCATTCCACGGGACAACCTCGAGATGCCCCATGAACTTACGACGTTTGCCCAAGAAGCCGGTCACTAGCAGTCGAAACACGACCTTAGATTGTTGCAGCACCGTCCAGCACGGCGACAGAGGAAGAGCTACGTGTGCAGATGCCGCCATGAATGTTCGTCCGCCACAAGTGCCGAAAATAACCTAATGGTCGTTGTTCAATGTGGCATATCACGACAGTAGACAAACCCGAATCAGGTGCATGCGTTGACGGCCGTGGGGCTCGATGGCATTCAGCTGGGCTGGGCTCAATGAAGCATCTAGTCATGCACTGCAGCCCAAGGGCATCGCTGCAGGACCCGGCTGGCGGCGTGGAGCCGAGAAACATGACTGTGTACAAGGTTGGGCGCATTGCCACGTTGGGTGCAACGGGTGCCAACTATCGTCGGTTTGATGCGGGTACAGAGTGGTTCGTGGCGCGGTCGTCAAGGAGCCCATGGAGCCCACCCGAGAACGACACCCGACAATTCCATTTCGACAGCCGATGCACAGGAGTCGCCCAAAATCGTCAGCGGCTACTCAGTTTTCATTTCTCCTACGCAATTCCTCCAGCAGGGACGGAGCTGGCGGTGACACCGGTCGAATCAAGAAAGCATCGTATGATGGAAGGTACTGACAGCACCTTTAAGCTTTGTTTGCCCTTTGCTCTGGCAGCTTAGGGCAGCTCATCCGGAACGACTGCAACTGCTGACTCCACTGGTCGGTGGTAGGTTCGCCGAGCGAGACATCTTCCAAGCAGTCGTCGACGGCATCTGCTGGTGGTGGTGGCTGCAGTAGTCCCTTGAGCTTCATGTTGGCCAAAAGCTACGCCTTTGTTCACGTTTGATCGTACTCCTTTCAGCTACCTGGTCTTCCCTAGCTTGAATGCTGGCACGGTCCACGCGGGGATCGATGGTGAAGTTGGTCACCTCGGCACTCTGCTTGTAGAAAGTGTACATCACTTGGCGGACCTGGGGCAAGGCACTTGAAGGCCGCTGGTGGATGCAGCGCCGTACCATTTCAAGTTCGCCATTGAGCATCGTGTCGCGCTCGGCTTCATACTTAGCAAAGACGCGATAGAGCATCACAGTCGCGTCGTCGAGGGCAACCCGAGCTGCAGCCACCTTGGCTTCGGCCTTGGCGAGCTCTTGTACCGTGTACTTAGCGCTTCGGCGCAAAGTTCGCAGCGCGCGGTCGTAGCTGTCGTAGTCGAGTTTTAGTCCTTCGCGGTGCGTCATGACGGGCTACAGCTTGCAACGTGAAAATGCCAGCAGGCGAAGCGGACGCCGAACCTTGTACGATTGCATTGTCGACACGTGAATGTTAACAAACTGAATGGCGCCGTTGAGCACCGCGTCCTAGCAAACGAATGAGGTAGCATTTGGAGCGCGGCACCGACAGCATTGAAGAAGTGACTTTTGATCTCTTGCTTCTCGTTGATTGCGCACATGGCGTGGCGAAAGGTCTCGGCCGCAACAGTTTGACGGCCGACCGAGTCGGCACTCACGACACACCATACGTCGACGCCCAGCTTGGCGCAGGTGAGAGAGTACTGCGGTAGCATCGTCTTGTAGCGTTCGAGGCTGCTGCGGATGTCCTCGACACTCTTAAGCAGGCTAAGAAAGCGGTCCTTCTCCTTTGTGTAGTAGTCGTCCGGTGTGGGGGTGGCCTACAGCCATTGAGGTGCTGACACCGACGACAGACAGAAGGTACCCGACCGATGGACACGAGTGTCTTTTGAAACCAACGGCGCTGACGGTCTCGAAGCGACATGCGCAGCGCTCCTAACGGCGTCGTCGCTGGCGGTGGGCGCTTCGACAAATGAACTGTAAACATCTTCTCTAAAGCCGCCGGCCGCTCACTTGGCGAGGTGGATACGGGTGGCGGGGGCAAAAGCGCTGAGTCGACGCCTTCCTCCTGCATCATGAGGATGACTTGCTCTCGGGGCATCCCCATGCTCAGCAAGTTGCGGTACTTGTCCACGCACGCAGGAGGCCGCACGACGTCTGCGCGCGGCTTGGTTGGACTCGATGGTAGCACTTCCACCTTGCTCGGGCTGGACGACGCCACTGGTGACATTGGAGGAGGCAGTGGTGGCATCATGGGTTTCGATGGCGCCGTCTTCGCCAGAGGTGGCGGCGGCGGTGGGTCGAGTGTACGTGGCGCTACCATTGGTGGCGGTGGCGGTGGGATGCCGCAGGCGAACGGTGAGGCCGTCGATGGCGGTGGTGGCGGCGGAGAGACGCCGTTCAGAAGCGCAGGATCGACGCCCTCTGCACGCATCTTAAGCTCGACGTGTTCCCGGGGCATGCCCAGGGCCAGCAGCTTGGCGTACTTCTCCATGGAGACGAACGCAATTTGGATTCCCCAACGCCTCAATGCTAAAAATAAACCTCCATCCGGACATCCGGATACTAGGGCAAAATTCAATTTCAATTTCAGAAGCCAACAATTTAGCCAATAGAACGTCTCCGAGCAGAATACAGCGCGTGGATTGGCCAAAATAAACTTTCCAAAAACATCGACCGGCTGGGATGGAACTCTGCGCAAGAGACATGCATCCTTGAGATGCGATCTTTGATACTCCGAGATGTTAGGTTCCCAGCGTTGGTGGTCAGGTTGCAGCCTTCGCATGGGTGTCCAAAGGCTGTGTGCATGTAGATGATGGTTGGTGGCATCACCGGCAATTTCCGACCTTGAAACGTTCCCCTACTCAAGGACATTTTTCCAATGATCGCCGACAGAATTTCCCAGTCGTTGTGCCAATACCAACTTCCAGTTAAAATGGTCAATTTTAACATATTTTATCACTTTGGGACAATGCGGCTTTCACCAAGTGCACTTTGGGTTCTACTGTTTGACCCTGCGAGTAACGACGCTGCGTCAACCAGCGGTGGTGCCCAGCATTTGGATTTCACGATTTTCCCCAGGGAAAAACCAAAACACCAATTGAATCACTCTTTTCGTTGACAATAAAGTGTGGTCACAAGGCATTACAGTTGCGGCCAATCAGTCGATCGCAGCACAACTTGTCATTTCAGTATCATGGCCGACGCCCGCTCTCTGTCGGAGCGTTTAGTGTGCGCCTACCAGCCCTGCGTCGTCTGTGGCCTACTCTTCCGTGATAGTTACCAGCGGTATGCGTCCTCCTCTTGTCTCACTCACACCTCGTCTGCCGTAGCCATAATAAACCCGACGGTCAGAAGGTAGATTCCTGGTCTTCTTTGCCGATGCTTATTATAAACTGTAGGTTCTTCGGTAAGCCCATCGCTCCTCACTTTCAGGGCCGTTCTCAAGGGTAAACAGGTGCTTCCCGCACTGCTGTCCGCAGCACACCTCGCGACGATCCTGTGGCACGCAGCTCATGGTTCAGGTTGGCGGTGACTTGAGTGTTGAAGAGGCCTTGACGCTGCAAGCTTTTGCCCGCTTTGAGCTATCCACCGCGAGCGACCTCGAGATCGGTGCGGTCGCGGACGTCGAACGAGACATTCGCCAGCTCGGGAATCTCCGAGGAGCATGGATTCGCTGCCATCGAGACGCCAAAACTACCGCGGTACATGACGACCTCTTAGACAACGCCATGCCAGCGACTCTAGCCGATTACGTTTGTCGTAAACTGCAACGCGCTTGAGGATGAGTGGCACTACGGTTGGAAAGGAAGTGCAAGCAAAGCCGACCGATCAGCCGCTCACGTTCTCACCGTATGCTCCAATGCACGTACATGCATTCAATCCTTCGCCTAGGTCTATGTATTTCAAGCCGACGCAGCCAGCAACTTAATCGTCGTGGGTCGGGCCCAATCTTCAGCCTTCACCCTGTCTTCGGCCCGGCGAGCCATCGACGTGGCGACTGAGCGCCCTCGTAGTCACCCAGGTGCACCTGCATCCTATTTAGCACTGCGCTAGGCCGCAAGAAGACCTACGAAGCAGGCACAAGCCTTGAGGCCACTCACATCCTGTCCTCATGCGGCATCGACGCCCTTTCGTTCACCGACTGCGGTTGCCCGGGACAACTTTTTCGCTCGATGTACTCACGGTATGTTAACCACTTCGCCATCCCCCATGAGCGTTCTTGGGCATGAGTAGTGGCAACAAAACCAATGGTCGCAAGGTATCCCCTGTCATGTTCGACACCCTCTAAATTACGTGTAGGATTTACGGTGCCGCGCTTGTACTCGAGCGACGCTTACTGCCACGTCGAGTAGGTGCTTTCCACACTGCTGCCAAGGCCATGTAGCACAGTCTATCTGCGGAGGGCCGGTGGTCGTGCGCTTAACGTTTGCGGCTTCTGCGGCCCCCGTGCATCAGTATGCGGTGTATGCGCGCTTCGAAGAGTTCGCACTGAATGAATTCGACGTCGCGATGGAAATGCCGCTGAGGTACCTCCAAGCCAACACCAACCGCCACACGTGCGACCTGGTCGAGTGGTTCCACGGGGAGCCTGAACCCTCGTCGCTGCCGTTTCCAGTGTGTTCTCCTAGAGCAAGGATTACTTGACATGGTGCGTTGCAGGACTCGGTGCAATTCCACGTCAATGCAAGCAAGCGCGGGAAGCACTACTGGCCGTACGGCTGGAAGGGCAGCGCGAGCTTGACGAAGCGAGCGACCCGGCACGTACTACGTGTGTACGTCTTTCAGCTGCGCCAGGCTGAGACGCGCGACAGCGTTGACGTCCTCGCGCGCATCGTCGCTACGCTTACGTCGCCGTCGTTTCAAATTGAATCACAACGCAGCAGCACCTTCGACGGATGGTCGATGCCCAAGGTGCCTCAGCACGTAAAGCTCGCGGCTGCCGAGGAAACGGATGACGGCAGCCTTGACGCCTGAGATAACACGGTTTGCTGGTTGCAGTGTGATCCACCTCGGGGGCTTGACATGTGAAAAGCTACCATCGCAGCAGCATGAACCCATTTGGACGCCCCATCCGTTCTCGAAGGACAGTTTGCGCCCTCGCATATTTAGTCGCTTCAGGTATTGAATGCAACGCAAGCTAGTCTGTTCATGCGCAGGCATTTCCCACCCACGACACCATGCAGCCATAGTTGCGCACCTGTGCCAGCTACGCTTACCGCAGGCGCTAACCTTGGCGTATTCACTATTCACGCGGAGGCAACAGGAGCTGCATGGCCGCGAACGCAGTGTACGACACCGATGGTTCTGCTTCGCAGCACGTTTCTCAGCAGAGTTTGAACCCTCAAAGTATAGTGCCACTGGTGATTCTACTGCTAATGAACGGGAATTCGATGCGCATTGCCATTCTTGTGCCAGCAGCGACTGTCGATCAAGGATGACTCAGGTACTCGAAGCGATACACTTCCCAAGGGCGTCGAGACCACTTGGAAAGCGCACCTCGGCGATCGTGCCATCATCCTCAGCAGCTTGTTTCTTTCGCGGAGGCCGGTAGCTGACTATTCACCATCCTACGCAAGCGCACTATTTGGTTCACAACACTGTTACACCAACGGACAGCTTGCTGCAAAGAGACGTTAGTTCCGCGTCGATAACTTCAATCTCGACGTTCTCGCAAATCTTGTAGACGACTCCATGACGACTATCTTGACAAAAGGAAGGCCCTTACATTCAACCGCGCCGCGATGACCATGCAAACACCCTCAAGCGCGGGATCTTGAGACGAAACAAACTTAACCCAAGAACCAACACTCAAGAGAGGCACGTTAGCCATAAAATCTGCCTAGTCGTTGAGGCGGTAGCGTTTGGCGCGGACGTCTGTGTCGTCCTCGTCGTCGTTGGGGACGGGCGGCAGTTTGTTGTTTTTGGAGCCGGCGCCAACGCTCTGGTAGTTGTTGCAACGGTACGAGATGAGGTGGAAACTAGGCGACTGCACCATGGCCACGACCTTGAGGTCGATCGGCATCTCAGCGCTCTCTTCCCGCAGCCGCTTCTCGAAGATGTAGACCGCAAACAGGTGGCGCAGCTTGCGTTTCTCCTTGGCCGCACTGCCGTGCCAATTGTATGGCCAGTAGTGCTTGGTGGCGTCATTGAAGTTAAATTCAACCGTGTTCTAGGGCCCCAATCAACCACCTCCACAGCCAGCGCACGTACCGGGTAGCAAATGCGCGAAGGTACTCGCATGCCCAGGAACCAGTCGCCGAGTGAATTGTGCGTCTTGGGCACGCCGTCTTCGAGTGTTTGCATGGCCACCACTTGGCCCAGTTCCAGCGTTTGTTCACCCGCCACTTCGAACCGACCGTACGCCGCAAAGTAGTGCACGGGAAGTTGGTTGTGAATCGAGATGTCGCAGTGCACGACGATCTTGCCGCCACAGCTACTGTGCAGAGTATGTCGCGGGCAGCAATGTGGAAAGCAGCGAAGCTCCTACACAGGGATGACGTGCGGCACAGGTTTTGGCCAGACCTTGCGGCCGTTTGTTTTGTTGCAGCTACAAGCGAGGTGTGAGAGGGTCCAGAAAGCAACGAATTGCGCACCGAATGTACTTGTCCTTGAACATGGGCTCGATCTTGCAGGCGCAGGCGACAATGTTGCAGCTTTCAATGCCACCCGTTGCTAGGACGCGCATCTCGGGTTGAGCGACTGTCTCAACGACTACACAACGGTCATCACTCAGCATAGCTGGGCTACGAACGTACGCTCAGGCGTCTCAGGCTGGATAGACCGACGGAAGGACGCAAGAGTAAACGGTGTCGAGACGGCGATGCCCACGACAACAAGGTAGCGGGTCGCGATGGATTCCTGAACGTTTTGGAAGATGTACGACTACGGCACAAATGATTAAGGCCAGGCCGAGATAAGGAGGGTACTTTGAGGACGTGGGACGTTTGCCGTAAGATTTTACTCGCGCTACCCTTCCAGTTGTAATGCCATTCGTCTTGAAGCGCGTTGCGGTTCACAACATAAATCATGGGCTACAACATTGCAGTTTGAGGCCTGACATTGCACTTGTCCAGTATCGTACGTTTTGGGCCTTGAGGTCGGGGTGATTTTGGATCCATTCGCCGAGAACATTGCCATGGCGTCGGAGTCCTTGCTGGATTGTGGTATGGTCAATGCGGTCACCGATGCGAAGTCCGTCGTCTGTGGAGCATTCAAAGCGCGAATACGATTCGAGCGACGCCTGCTCGATCGGCGTCATCTCGCCGTGCACGTGGACCACAAGATGCGTGCCACACGACCGTCGGTTCGTGTGTTGCGGGCAGCAGTGCGGAAAACACCTACACACAAGCATTGGGGCTGTGCGCACCTAAGCGCCGCACCTCAAAACCTACGCCACAAAGGCCATGAGCTCGCGCCTGGCAGACAGCTCACTACCTTTTGCCCATCGGGCTTGTTGTTCCTATGCGCAGCTGCCATGAGCGCCACGCCTGCCCGCCGCGACATACCTCCAGTAACTCGGGCCAAAGAGCTGACCGCAGATCGCACACGACTGAAACTCGCAAGCGAGGCGGTCCGAGAGCAGCGCCATCCGTCAGTTGGTGGTCGCCGAATGCGAATTGTGGAGTCTTCGACAACTTTTACCGTGGAACCCGCAACAGCCGCTGCCAATTTTGTGTCACAATTGGCCCGCGCCGTTCACGACAAACCTTCCAAAGTTTATGCGATCCCCAACGCGGCGCCGTTGCGCACCGTTTCAGCCCGGTCTTGCGACGAACATTGCTGTGCGCCGAGGGCACATAAAGGGCCCACGGGTGCCTCCGTTCTGCCTTGGAGTTGCCTGTAGAGAAGCGACCGGAACTGGCTCACCATACGGCGCGAAAAACACTTACCAAATATGGACAGGCAGAATAAATTGCCACAGTCCATCATGTATCGAATTTGAGAGGAAACGATGTGGAATGGCGACAGAAAAGAGCCGACCAATCACAGCGCGCCACACGGGCTGCAACAGGTGCGATTGGCTGAAATTCAACAACGTCTGCAGTGCGACGAACAAATTATCCAATCACCACAAACAAATTTGCACACACAACAACGGGAATTTGGCGATTTGTAAGACTATTTGAAGGTGGACAGTATTTGATTTACAAGAATTAGTGCGGGGGAGCTTGGATTGTCATCCCGAACAATTGGACAAAGTTTCCACAACGTGCCATTGGGAGAGAAATTGGACAAGTATGCTATTGGGACCAATGATGAAAGCTCGAGACTCGGTGAGGTCGATGGTGGCAAGAACAAGACTCTTGACTGAACGGCAATGAAGAATTAAAAATTGCGTTTCAGCGATAATACTGTAAATAATCCAACGATGCAGACAAAATGGATTTAAGTATACTATTTGAATAGTAACAAGTTTTAATATGAGGATTGTTCGATTTCGATTCAATTATAGCGAGAAGTCATGTGAATTACACTTTTGATGCCAACTTGCATGAGCACTGGTATGTATAACTTTCCAACGAACTCAAGTACTACGTAGTATACCAGAAGCTTTTAATGCCACGAGATTACTCCTCTACATTATTTAGGGTGACTGCTGAAGTATTGTTTTTCGTGGTGGCTTGAACTTCTTCAGGCACAAAAAATGAATTTGTTCATGCCAGCGGGTTGTGGCAACCTTGTGCATGCTCAAGGTGCTTTTTATCGTGGGTTTATAATTTGTGGCGCCAGTCGCACACTGTATAATTTAGTGGGCGGACCATGCAGCTCGGCTGCACCGTGTCATGGCTTGTAGTGTGGAGGTGAGTTGGGGCGCGGGACAATGTACACGGAAGCCCATTCGGAGCGGTGGAGCGTGAAGACGAGAGCGCATGGAGCCCGCATTGTCGTCGCGTCGACCAGAGGGCGGAGATGGCACTCGATAAGACCAGTGGCCACCATGACATATGATGAGTTTGAGCGATAAATAGCTACGCCGCGCACGAGCCAGAAATTGTCAACCTTACGACACATGGCCATTTCGTCGCGCAGAAGCGGCTCGAACTTGACGGTTTTGGCCATGAACTCGCGGCCGGCAGCCGAACGCGGCCAGTTCTCCCTCTCGACGGCCTAAACAGAGCAGCTGAGCAGCACCTGATGCCTTCGTCCCACAGATTCTGGGCTACCCATTCACATTACGCTGTCAGTGGCTTTACCGGGCCATCAAAAGCTATGTTTTTAAGTATTTACCGATTTAGGTTGACTCAAGGTAGGCATTCTGTGGTGCCGCTTCGGATGGGGCATCTGGGAGTGTGGCAAATATAAAAGTATGTAACCTCTGTTGCGGCTTGTGTCTCCATCAAGTTGTATGGCATATTTATCTAAATGACTCTAAAGAAGTCTGGTGTAAATGGCGTCGGCCATGTCACCCAGTTGCGGCTTTCGACTCTTAATTAAACAGACACAGATCAATTATTGGTCTTCTTGCAGGAAACCTTTGCACGACTGAATCATAAACAATGAATGATCTTTAACTTTTCTGCGGATTACATGCATGTGCTTACCCCACCCCGATTTGATTTGAGCAAAATATGAGACAGCTGCTTAATGTCTGCCATTGAATTGTGTGGACGGAGCCGGGTCGTCTATCGGAGGTATGTAGCTCAACCCAATATCATGCTAAAAGAGTCCTCTTATTTAATATTCGGACCCCGTCTCTCTGTAGTGATATGTATACAATATACCTCAACTTTCATATTATTTGTCGTAGAACACGCTCCGGAATTCCGTGGATCTCCGAGGCCGCATCTATGCAGCCGCAAGAGCTTTGACCTGGTCCTCGAGAGGCGTCTTCTTGTAACCCGTGACGGGTGTGCCGACTTCGGCACCACCGTTAAAGAAGCGGAATGTCGGCAGCACCTCGACGCCAAGCGCCGCCTTGATTTCCTGGACGCCCTCCTCGCCAGTGTTCATCTTGACGAACGCCTAGTCACCGCCCATAAGACCAGCGTCCACAAAAGCCTCGCGATTGACATACGACGTTGGGGTAGTCCTCCGCAAGAATCTCCACGAAGCCCGAGATTTGGCGGCACTTGCCGCACCACGGCGCCCAAAAGTCGCCAACGACCGGCTTGCCAGTCGCCACAATGGCGTCCCACTCGACCTTGGTGCTCACGTTGTACATGCCATCCTCGTCCTTGGCAAAACCCGCGAGCGAGAAGTGTCGCGGCAGCACCCGGCGGGCAGTCGACGCCGAGAGAATGGAAGCGCGTGCCAGCATTGTCAGAATCTGAAAATGCACCACTTCCGTTGACACAACGTATCCGGATCCGGATAGCATACCAACATGGCGCAAATCGCGAAGCGACGGCGTTGCTGGCAGGTGGTCCACGTTGGCCCAACTTCAACGCATTGTTTGCTGTGCATTTATAGCGCTCACTTCATGCTGCGTTTGTCGCTGGGGCTTCATGATCAAGGCGAAAGTTTGGCGCTTGGTGGCCGTCCGTGGCACGGACGCGAAGGAAATCCAGAGGGCCGTTGGGTATAGAAACGGGGATATGAAATGTATTGCAGTCGCTGATAGCAGTAAGTCCAGCGACGAAACAAAAAAGTCGCGGGCTCTGTGTCGCAAGGTGGTCTAAACGCTCGCTCGTTCTGTGCATAGCATCCTTTTTTAGAAGCTGACGTGCGCAATTCACTACCTAACCTGCGTTTGGGCCCATCCAGCATGAACACATGCATTTGAACCAGTCTTGTGAACATTTATTTGCATGTACTTCTGATGCTCAAGTCCACCAGCTTTGGTGCATGACATTCCATCTCAAGATAATAGTTAGTTCAAATCGAGGGTAGCTTCTCCGGTGCTATCCACCGCATGCAGTGCTAACGAAGCCAAACGATGTTATGCAATTGGAAGAGACACTAGGGAATTGTACAGTAGGCGCGTATCGGTATACCGAACGAGCTACAAAGTCTTTAGGAATAACATTGGCAAGTTGGCCGGTGCTAAAGCTTTGTTCGTGTTTAGCTATCGATCTTTTCCACTTGACGTTAAGCAGTCTTCATTCCCTTTCAAGCAGTCTTCATTCCCTTACAAGCAGTCTTCATTCCCTTACATCAAGTGCCGTGGCGCCATTTAATTGGCCATAAATATGAAGAAAATGTCCACTCAGTTAAGTACGCTACGCCCGTCGCACCAGCAACTTCCGGCTTGTTGCTGGCATACTTAAGCGGGAGGGCTCCAAAGTGCTGTTTTATTGGTTATAAATAGTGATATATCCTGTATGGAAAATATGATTGGTCAAAAGTATTTAGGTGCGTCGTACTTTGTGGGCATCACGTACCTGGCGACAACCCGCCATCGCCACGTCAACCTCCAAGTTTTCGATTCCGGCGGCGACCATGGTGTATGGCCATCCGAACGGCGTCAACTGCGTCAAGGGCGAGATCCACAACGTGCTCAGCGTCATGCGCGTCAATGCGCGGTGGGCGTCGGCATCGCGCTTTAAGCGTGAAGTACCGACGCATACGCAAAGTCCGCTCTTGCGCCGGTTCAAGGAGCTGCATGTGCGGTTGGAAGGCGTCATGGATCTTGGCGACGTGGACACGCTCAACGTTCTCGAGCCCTTTGTACATGTGATTGAAAGCGAGAAGACCAGCGGGATCATCACGGGTGCAGCCGTTTCCAGTCTCAACAAGTTCCTGCTCTATGGTCTGATCCCAGCGGATGGGTTGCGCGCAACGGAAGCCATCAACCGCATTGCACTCTGCGTCTCGCGCTGTCGCTTCGAGGAAACGCACCGCGATGTGGACGAAAGCGTGCTGATGAAGCTTATGGAACTCCTCGAATGCTGCGTCCGCTGCGAGGCCGGCCGTCTCATCTCGGGCGACAACATTTGGAAGATGGTACACACGTGCTACAGCATCAGCTGCCAGGTACTGACATAGGTATGCGATCTCTCCTTCCACTGAATGCCGTAGCCTCGAGCCTCCATGCATCTGTGCCACACGGCGGAGAATACGCTCGCCCATGTGATCTTGACCGTCTTCGACCGCATCGCCGACATGGACCCTGTGGTGCTCGGCGCTCCAGACGAAGACACGGAACGTGAGGTAGCACCCGCGGTCTCCCTCCAACGGGTTCATGCTTTGGCCAGGACAACGAAAGCGAAGTCGTCGTGCCTTACGGCATCCCGGTTCTGGAACAGCTTTTGACGTTTCTCAGCGACCTCATCAAGCCGAGAGAAAAGGAAGACACGACGATTCTCGGCCTGAGCTTGATCAACCTCGTGCTCGAGACGGCGGGCACGGGCCTCGGTGCGCACCCTTCCCTCGTCCACGTGCTTCAAGGCAATCTCTCCAAGTACCTCCTCCAGAACTCAGAGACCACTGAGCTTCATGTACGCTCCTTGACGATCTCTGCCGGCTCATTCGTTGCAGGTGCTGAGCTTAACGCTTCGCGTCGTGTTCAATCTCTTCAACTCGATCAAGGACCACCTCAAGGTGCAGCTGGAGGTGTTCTTTACAAGCGTCCACATGCGTATCATCGACAGTCCATCGTGCTCGGACGAGCAAAAGGCACCGAGGCCGCCCGTCGTCGCCGCTTACGTTGTGCGTAGGAACTAGCCCTTGAGAGCCTCCTCGAGTTCTGCCGCGAACCCGCGCTCATGCTCGACTTGTACATCAACTACGACTGCGACGTGCACTGCACCAACCTCTTTGAGGTGCTCTGCAAAGCCCTCGCACGCAACGCCCAAGTGGCCCCAAGCCTGCCCGAAGCGCCAGCGGTCTTCAACATCCTCAACCTTCTCGCTCTCGAAGGGTGCGCCCTTTAAGCTGTAGACAGCTTCGTGATGGACCCCTAGGTTACTCGCCGTGCTTGAGTCCATCGCTCGGCGCTGCCCGCTGGCCGGCGCTTCATCAGCTATCGACGTAACCGGTCACCACCTCGCGCACCTGCTGGACGTGCCGGTGCCGCCGTCGTCGTTGCCGGTAGCTACCTAGGTACTTGCGCTAGCTGACTGCGATGAACTAGGCCATTTCGCCCATGAGCTCGATTCAGGAGGTCATGCAGATGGTCATGTCTGACACCGAGTCGGAGACGGACGTGCAGCTGGGCTCGCAGAGCGATCAGTTGGCTTGGTTGCACACAGCTCGGGAGCGTACAGCGGAGGTGTTGCAGCAGCGTACGTTCGTTGCATGGTGTCGAGATCGCATCGTTGCCCGGAACGTAGGCAAGCAGAGCAAAAAGCGGTACAGCTTGGCTGCCGACAAGTTCCACAACGAACCGAAGAACTGGGTCGCGTACGCGCAGCAGCTGGAGCTGCTTCCGAACCCCGTGACGCCCGAGGCTGTCGCAACCTTCTTCCACACGACGCCAGGTCCGTCGCCTTGTCGGAAGTTGGCGTTGCATGGCCTGTAGGCTTGGACAAGACAAAGATCGGCGAGTACCTTGGCGAAGGTCCCGAGGAGAAGTACCCGTTCCATGCACTCGTGCGCGATGCGTACGCTGGTACGTTACGGCCGCAGGCGGCCGAGCGATGACCGACGACGTCGCAGGCATGTTCGATTTCAAGAACACGACGCTCGACCAAGCGCTACGGCTGTACCTGTCCAAGTTCCGACTGCCCGGCGAGGCGCAGAAGATTGACCGCATGATGGAAGTGTTCTCGAAGGAGTACTACCGGCAGATCCAACTCGGCTCCATCGGTGATCAACGTCGAAGGCGGTGGCTCATGGTCGCGGGTAGACCAGCCGCTCGCCGATGCCGACGCGGCGTTTATCCTCGCCTTCTCCATCATCATGCTCAACACCGACTTGCACAAGTACGTGGCCGCTGCACGACAGCGTTTGACGGAGTTGCAGCGACCAAATCCAGCGCAAGATGACGGTGGACGAGTTTGTTCGCAACAACCGCGGCATCAATGCGGGCCAAGACCTGCCTCGAGAATACCTCGTCGCGCTGTACGACAACCTCCGCGCGAACCAGATCAAGATGCAGACGGACGTGTCGGACCTCAACACGGACGACGCCGTCGCAACGGTGGGCAAACTGGAGCAGCTGGCGGCTGAGATGCTCGCGTAGGTCGATCGGTACTCGGCGCAGTGGGAAGGGGTGCTCAAGCGGCAAGAGAACGTTGTCGGCGCGTCCTTCACGTCTAACGCGTCGGTGCTCAAGCTCCGCGCGGGTCGACACGAGCGCGAGATGTTCCGGCTTATCTTGGACACGACGACTGCGAGCATTCTCACAGCCTTCGAACGCACATGTGATGAGAGCACGATGGCCAAGGCCATGGACGGCATTGCAAGCGCCACCAAGATCGCCATTTACTTCCAAATGGTGCCCGAAGTGAACAAACTTATCGCCGCCCTCGCCGCCTACTTTGTCGAGTTTGCGCATGGCGTCATGAATGGCGAACGGGTGCGTGTCGTGTGATTCCAGGCGGTGCCATGACCACGGCGCGTAGGTGCACTTGCCGTCCGTGGAGTCGGCCAGCAAGCGCAGTCGGTCTGGATCGGACAAGGGCGACAGCGCGCACGTCATTCTCCGCGAGGAAGAGCGGTGGGGCCGCGAGCCGTCGGGGAAGCACGAGCCTCATGTTTGCGGTAGGCAAAGCGGGCTTAAAACCAGCCGAACTTTGCGCACGCTGCAGCTGCTCTTCGACGTCGTCGCCAAGTACGCCGACTGCCTTCGCCAGGACGCATGGACCTCGGTCGTCGAGTGCATCCTCATCTTCAACGAGCTCGACATCGCGCCCACGTCGCTCGTCGAAATGGACGGTGCGTTTCATTCAAATGCTTGTTATTGCTTGTTATTGCTTTTTATTTTTCTTGATTTGATTTGTTATTTAATTGTAGATTTCGTCGATTCGCGGGGTGTGCCATTGCCGCCGGCACAAGCGCAACTCTCGCCAAGAGCCTCACAGGTACGCGTCGTCGCAACCGCTTGTGCCCACAATCGCTTGGAATCAGGCGCTCGTGGCTGGCGTCTCGGGCAAGACCCGCGAGCGCAGCCGGCGGCTCGCCGAGCGGCAGGCTGCGCACCGACAGCAACGCAACCATGCGCAAGGCTCATCGAACGTGACGTCCGGGGGCTTTTGGGACTCTTTGTCTTCGTACCTATGGAGCGAAGAGGAGGACGATGAGGACCTCAATTACCCACTCGTGAGCAACGCGCTGCGCGACTGCGTCGCAACGTGCGGCAACGGCCTCCTCGAACGCGATGCATGGTTTCGCATGTGCCGGAAGCTCAGCAACGACAGCTGTCTGAGTCTTCTCGAAAGCCTTCTTGCAGCGCGCGATCCGTTCAAGAGCGTCGTCCAGCACGCAACGGGCATGGTCGACTGGATGATGCAAGAGAATGCGATCCTGGCGCTGGAGCTCAGCATCAACCTCGTGCTCGTCAACATCCATCGCTTCCAAACGCTCTGGCCCGCCGTGCACACGTACGTCGCCCGCATCTTGCACAGCAAGGCCGACTTCGAGATGACGCTACTCGTCGAACGGGTACGTGGTCTCCTCCTTGGCTACCTCACGCCTTTGGCAGGTTGTCGTCAACGTCCTCCGTGTGTGCATTCGCCTTTTCCACGACGAATCCGTGCGACCGATGCTCCTTGATACCCTCGTCTTGCTCAAGGCACGCGCTATAGCTCGTCGATGTGCCGATCTGACGCCGGCCGTAGGAGCTCCCGGCGCCGTCGCTGCAAGTGCTGGCGGAACGCCTTGCTTGCGGCTTGCACATGCTAATCAAGGCCAACGCCATGTACTTGCACGCAATGCCGCTCGCGACGTGGGAGACGCTTTTCGGGTACGCAGGTCCCCGCGCTATCGGCGGCTCAGGCTTCGCACAGCCTTCTCGGTCTCGTCGCGCAGTACCCGAACGGCTGGCCCGCAACGCTCGACGCCATCAAGCAGTTGCAAACCGACGGCGTACGCTCGTCTTGGTGCCACTGGCGCAACTCATGCCATGTAGGTGGCCAAGGAAGTTGTCGGGCTCTGGACGGGTGTGTGCATGCGACTCATCAACCAGCGCACGGGCGTTGAAACAGACGCTCTCAAACTGCTTTATGCCGTCGCCAACAGGTAGACACGAGCGTCAGCATGGCCGTAACCGCGATGTAGCGAGGCGGCCGAGGCATGCTGGATCGATCTCATGCGCATCTTGCTGTCGTACCTCGAGGACGAGCGGCCGGCCGTCGCGCGCGCGGCGTGGGACTGCTTGTACCGCAGCCTGATGCTGCCGGGGCACCCCATCGCGCCGGTCGTGTGGAAAGAGTGCTTTGAGGAGATCATCTATACGCTGGATGACCGTGCCCGGTACGTGCCCTGGGGCGCCTAAGCCAACCGTGCGTAGTGCTGAGGCTGAGGCATGTGGTAGCCATGGGCCGCGCGACGCCAAGGAGCTGAGCCTCTACAGCACGACGCTGCTTTCCAAGGTGTTCTTGTACAATCTCCAAACACTGGCCGCGCTCCCTTGTTTCCCAACGCTTTGGCTCAACGTACTTCGCCGACTCGCGACCAAGTTGGCGCTACCGCCCACGGCAGCAACCTCGGTCGCCGCGCTCGAGGTATACGAAACGACGCTGCACGCGCTGCACAACCTCCTGGTGGTGCTCACGGCGGAGGGCATATTCGAACGATGCTCGGCGCAGAGCCAGCAGGATGTCCTCCAGCTCTCGTACGACCTGCTGCGCTCCGTGTGCCCGCAAGTGCTTGACCAGCTAAGCTTCGAGGCTGCCCCGACCACTGACGGTCCCGCAACTAGCGGCGATGTCGCTGCGACCATTGGCGACAACTCAGCGACAGGTGGAGAGGGCCCCGCGCCCGACAATGCTACGGCGTAATGCGATTCCGATTTACTCGTTGTTCTCGGTCTCGTCGTCGGAGCTGCTGTAGCAGAAGAAAGCGCGTTCGTACCGCGCTGCCACAAGCGGGCTTACGGCCCACACGAGCCGGCTCTCGGTGGTCTCGGGACCAACGCCCTTGGTGGGCCGTACGCCGCGCCCCTGCACTCGCCGCTTGGCTTCATTGCGGGCGACGGCAGCACGGGCTGCTCTCTCATGTTCGTCCTGTGTCCACGCGTCGACTTCACGGACCGTGTCGTTGTTCGATGCCTTGGTCGCCTATGCGCTAGTGTCGGGCACAGCAGGCAGGACCTACGCACCGCAGCAGCGCGGCGAGCCGCCCGGCGTTCCATCGCGAGCTTGTGCCGCTCAGCGCGCAGTTGTGTGGCCTCTGTCTAGCAGGGGTAGGGAAGGGGTAGGTATCGGAGGCGTACTTGCATTGTGAGCAACGCAGCCTCGAGCGCTTGCTTCTGCGCTTGCAGCTGCTCCCGCTGGCGCTCGAGCTCGGTGGTCTGCTGAGCCTTGCGTGCGCAAGCAGCCTCTTGCGAGTGGGCGGCGGCGGCTTGAGCTGCGGCCACAGCCGCCCGGTGCTGCGCGTCGCGCGCGACCTCCGCATCACGCTGAGCACGGAACCGCTCCATGTGCTCGAGACGGTCGAGGTGCGGCGTCGCGGGGACGTCTAGGGCCACACAAGTTTTGGCAAACGGCGGCGAGGGGTGGATACCAGGCACGACGGGGCCAAACTTGGTGATGGGGTCGATACGCGCTGGCGGCGTCGTGGGCCGCCCCTCCGACTGGTTCGTCGGCATCGTTGCCGCGTGACTCGAGAGGCGTGAGCGCAACTACGCATAGTGAGCCATCGGGCACGGCCGAGCACCCACCCGCGCAGCGTCCTTTGATCGGGGCTTGTGCGACCGCTCGGTCCACGCGTCCACGAGTGCTGGTTTGGCTTTCGGGAGCCGCGGTGAGGGAACCTTAGCTGGCGGCAGTGGCGCCGCCTTGGCCGTTGTAAAGGCTTGTTTGCGGACAGCCTCAATCTGCTGTAGTTGCGCCTCACGGCGACTCTGCTGCATGGCGAGGAGCGCGGCTTCAGCTTTGATGCGCTGCTCTTTTTCCATCTACGCCCGCGGTCTGAATGGTTGCTGGTTGGCGACTGCTTTACTTGGATCCTTCGTGCCCGCTCCTTTGTGACGGAAAGTGCCTCTTCAACAAGTTTGAGCTTGCGCTCGGCCTCCAGAGCCGCTTTGGCCGCCTCGGCCTGCATATCAGACCTGCCGCAGGCATTCGACGGCGTCATGAACCGCGGTACCGACCTGGATTTCTTTCTCCTCGTCCGTTTGGGTTTGCGTGGGGTTGTGGCTTTCGCTGCCGTCGGTGGCGTGGGGGTGGAGGAAGTTGTTGTCGCAGTAGGGGCTGTAGCGTGTGGCACCCGGCGGGGCTTCGGCGGAGGGCGCGGGGAGAAGGCAGGATCGTCGGGAACACTGTGAAAGGACGACAGGCACTCGTCTAGCATCTGGGACGCGCGTGCAATGTCGTCTTGTGCTGAGTCGACTTCAGGTACGTGGCGGCTGCGCTCGAGTGCGTGCTGCATCACAAGGCGCATTTGGGCCTCATGGCTGGCGAAGTAGCGCCCGATCTTACCGACAATGTCCATGGCCGCGTGAATGAAACGGCGCCTGCAAAGTGGGTAACCGGTCAACTGCATAGTTACAGCCCTGCTGACTACTGCGTTCGATGTTCTCCGTTGGTGAGCAAGAAGTAGAGGTCATGCCGCGAACTGAAGTTAACGAAGCGAATGGTAAGGCATGCCACCTCCCAAGGGCCTAAAGTAGAGGCAATTGTAGTGGTTAGGGTAAGGTTGGGGGTGGTGGACTCTGCATTCGAGACGATTAGCAACCCGTCATCAATGACTTGCTTCGGCACCTGTAGCTGCTCCTACTAGCTTGGTGTTGCATTGAGACTTACGGCTCATGCGGTCTTGTAAGCTTCTGTGGTAGTTGGGGCCGCGGTCACTTGCTCCACCCACCCTCGAGCGCCAACTAGTCCCTCACAAGTTCGCTCTTGCTTGGTAGTCGTGAGCACTTGGTTTTGGATCCCCTCGAACTGCTGCAGCTGGACTCTTAATACCTCGGCGAAAAGCGTAGCTTAGGCCGGCAGGTTTCGCACTTTTTCTGTGCCCACGGTCTCAACGCTTGCTGGCCCTGCCGCACCGTTGGCGTCAGAATGTGCGCGCCTCGGTGCGAATTTCATTACGTTTACTGAAGCTTTTAGATTTCGCAGTGTCGGGGTTTGAGCTGTCGTCGATAGCACAGAGAACTGAGGGAGCTGAGGAAGCTGTTGGTGCTGTGGAGAGTGGCCACTGACGGGGCTTCGGCAGACGCGTGAGGACATTGGCGAGAATACTGATTCTTTTGTGCCTGTGCAAGGACTTGATGCAGTCATCCAGCACCAGCGCACACGCACAATGGTGTTCTCAGTAGAATCGACTTCGAGCACATGAAGTCTGGGCTTTAGCGCATGCTTTTTTAGATCCCAAGGAGCCCACTTTGATCCATACGCTCAATTGCATAAGCCTATCACAACCGAGCTCAAGGAATCTCATTGTACATGGATCGTAGGCATTTATTTGAAGCGATAGTCCCGTTCAGGTACATCGCGCTGAGGGATTGTGAACAAAAGATTCCGGGGCAACCAAAACGATTTCGTTGTCACTAATGCTTTCGACGTGGAGATCTGTTAGCTCTGTGTGATTTCCTTGTAGAACCAATAAATGATAACTAGCGGTGGCTTGCAGCACCATAACAAGCGCGCTTTGCACTACATCGCAGGGTGGCTTAAAGTCACCGGTCCTGTCGGAGTATCGAATTTTGGTGCTAATGTGCATTTTGTGTTCGTGCGTCGAGCGTTTAGTAGCGAGCAGATCCGACGCAAATACAATGTCGTTTGAAGGTATTGATCCAGTGTAGCTCAATGTGCGGAGTATTTAGTGTTGCCTATAGGCGCTCAGCGAACTATTTACCCACTGCCTGCGAGAACCGGTAGTTTGTTGCGCTGTACGAGGTTGCACGAGTTACTAAACAGCGTCACGAGGAGGTAACTCATTCCTGTATTGGATGCGTCGCGGTTCCCCGTCGTATCTTCTTCGAGAAGCATGGAACGGTTGGTTAATTTCACATGCAGGTCGAGTTGCTTCAACTGAATCGTACAGGTGCTCTTTTTAAACAACGCCCAACACTCACGATTTTGCGACACCAAAAGCTAGCAAAGCCCGACTCCTACGATGTAATAAACGACCCAAATGAGATGATAAACATATCTGCTCACGCCACAGGCATCTCGCAGCCTCTCAATCACGCAAAATACTGCACTGTACGCTGCACAATCAACATGACAATTGGCACAAGTAATCTGTTAAAAGATTTCGTGTTGATATGGGGTAGGGTTCGACGTTGCCTTTTCCACCCTTTGGCAAACTTCACAACATGAATGGTTCCAAAGCACTATAGCAGGTAGGTTGTCATGAAGCATACATTGGTATGAGGCGGCTCTTCTCTTGCCAACAGCATGACCGCATAAGCATGTGCAGTGTTTTCTTGAGCAAACAGCGATACAATGCTGAACTTGGGTGCGCTTTCCTTGGGGAATTTTGAGACAAGGCTAACAACCAAACACGTTGACGACCGTGCACAAGGACCACTGTTATCGCGATCGCAGTCGAACGCTGCTTCCAGCATTAGTCAAACTCCTTTGTACGATGCACATTGCGACTCGGCATTCCCGGCCGGAGCTTTCCGACGTCTCGTCGGGGTCGTCCGAAGTCATGGTGACGCTGCCATTACCTGACGTCCACCGCCACGCAGCAACGACCGCACTATACATCACGGTTCCCGAGCTCCACGGGGTCCTGCAAGAATCGGTGTCGCCCTCGGGCCCTCGCTGGCTCCACTGGAAGCGCCAGAAGGTTGGTATCCGAGACGTGTGGGTCGACTTCGACGGATACACGTGGAAGTGGTTCAAGCGCACTGGTCCCGGCGTGTACAAATCGACGCCGACGCTCGTGTTGCCGATCACACCGCTGTCACGCATCGACGTCGCGGTCGATGGCGGTAGTTTCATGCTCTTTGACGACGGCAAGGGCTACACGTTCCAGACGCCGGATGCCGCCCACTGGACGAGCACGCTGCAGGCCGCAATGGTCGCACAAGCATATCTGGCGCAGTACCACCTTGGGCCGAGCATCGGCAGCGGCGGCAGCGCCACCGTTCACAGCCTCGTAATGCACAACGCGCCGACGGACCTCGCGGTTAAGCTTGTTCGCGGCCAGCGCAGCCTCGTTGAGAACGAGATCGAGATGCTCGCGTACGTAAACGCGTCACCGGCCATGGGTCCCCGCCTGCCGACGCTGCACAAGGCCTTTGACACGGCGGACGGCGCCACAGGCTTCGTGCTGCCGCTCTATGCTGGTGGCACGCTGCAGGAGCGCATCAAAACGCTGCCGCCACTCTCGGCAGCAACCGCTGCGGTCCGCGAAGGCCGTGCGAAGCGCATGATCACCGCGCTGCTTGGCGTGCTCTTGGACCTCCACACCGCCGACATCCTGCATCTAGACGTGAAGCCAACCAACATTCTCTTTCGGGACGCCGCCGACCTCGACGACGCGCTGGTGCTCATCGACTTTGGAATGGCACAGCGCGCGTCGACCCCGAGCCAGACACTGCACGACACCGTGCGCGGCACGCCAGGGTACATGGCCCCGGAGCTGCTGCACTTTAGTGCGAGTGGCAGCAGCGGAGGCGAGGACATCCCCGTGTCGAGCGCCACGGATGTCTTCAGTGCTGGCGTCGTGTTGTACACGTTTCTCCTCGGTGGTGCGCCATTTCCCGGCAGCACCAAGAGCGAGGTGATCGAACGCATGCTCCGGGGGCAAATGGTGCGGCCGAAAGCGCTGTGGGACCTTCTGTCAAGCGATGCCCAGGACTTCGTCATGAGCATGCTACAGCGGAAAGCACGCCACCGCGCCACTATCCCTAGCCTGCTTCGCCATTCCTGGCTTACATCCTTGAACTAACTTAAGTAACTTTATTATTGTTTATCGAGTGGTTGGATGCGTTGTCGTAAGAGTTGCGACGTCGGACGTGGGAGCATGCTTGCAGGCGAACTTTGATGAGCTTGGCGTGCACGCAGACGAAGGGTTGAGGAATTTAGTCGGCTCATAGAGCCAAGTTACATTGGAATTAGCGAGCAGGTGCTCAATCTGGCCTTCAGGCGAGATAGAGGCGAACGCATCGTTCCATGAGGCACATGGACGTGCGAGGATTTGAATGGTGGCGCATCCACAAGAGCGGCAGGATGACGTTGCCGAGGTGTCTCGAAGCATTTCAGATCTGTCAAGGTGCGAGGCGCCACCCAACAGCGTACCTGCGCAGAACATTTAACATTGGAGCTGCCGTGTCCTGACTACGAGTCAGGCAGTACCGAGGGCGGCACTCGCTCAATCATCTGACAAATGTGCCTTCGAGGCGTGTCATTGCTTAACCAAATAACATTTCTAGTCCATTTCTGCTGATTGTGCGAGCATGAGGGCATCGAGGCGCTGCTTGTTGCGCTTGGTGATGAGGCGCGAGATCATCTCCTTCTCGTGGTCCGTCTTCTCTGCCCAGTCCGTGATTCGCATGAGCGACCCGTCTGGCTGCACAACCATCGGGCCGAGGTGGTCGAGTGCCACCGAGTTCCCACCCGCCGTCACGTTGATCGGCGCGCCACCAGGCGTCGCCGTCGATGCCGGAAGCGCCAATAGCTCGTCCGTCGGGTGGTTCGACATGCTGGCGCGAATCAAATTCTGGCCACCTGTTGGCATTTATACGGTACGGAATTTCTGGAAAAACCGATAGCGTGCAGACATCAAACCAACGCCAGTGATGATCCAACGCAATATCCACAGCTACGACATGCCCGAGACTAGCAGCTGCGATGATCTTGTCAGCGAGCATGACCTCCTTGTCGAATTCCTCGGCCATCATGCATCAACAGGACGCTCGAACCATGCTCCCACTGCCGTATTTTCACGGTACAAGCTCACAAAATCAGTCTAAAAGCACCCAACAACACCACATGAAATGACACTCACGCATGAACCACGTCCAGCTTCTCTCGATTGGTTTCTCAAGAAAACATTGCATCTTGACTATCTAGTTTTAATTGCCTATGTGAAGGACGATAAGCTGCAGTTCGCTGACACAGCCACGACATAAAAGGTCAGCTCATGTGATATCAGTTGCGTGTGAATAGACTGTTATAATGTGGTCAAGTTGTGTAACGCAATGCTATTCGTGGAAAATCAACCAATCCAAGCGCAGCCTGCCCGATCTTGACGCCGCCTTTCCATCGACGACGCTCCATCTCTCCGACGCCACCTCGCAAATGGTCTGGAATGCATCAAAAACCAAGCGGCGACGAAGGTATATGACATGTGCTTATGCTGTCTTCTTTTCCTTGGCGACAGCCTTGGGCGCCTTGGTCACGTTGAAGTAGACAAGAAGGAGCACGGTCACGATCGGCGGCGCAAAGTACCAGGAGCCCCAAATGCGGATGCAGCGCGGAAGATCGAGGATCTCAAAGGCGATGCCAGCGTACTGCATGGCCACCCACGTGAAGAACATGCCACCGAGGTCGTAGAACACGGCCAGTGGGTGGGCTTTGGAGGATGAAAAGTACTCGAGGAAGACAGAGTGCGGGTGTGCTCCACGGTCTTCGGTGTAGTGAAAGAAGTGGCGGTAGCGGCGACGAATGTCTACAAGCACGTAAATCCTGGACACCGTGGTTGTGCAACGTACGCTTGGCCACTTCGATGTAAAGGGCGCCCATGATGAAGAAGATGTAGTAGCCAGGTGCGAGACCGTGCCAGAGTGCACTGACCATGAAGGATGCGAGCGTCGAAAACGCCGTCGGCTTGCCCTTCTTGAGCGCAACGCGCTGGTACACGTCTAAAAGCACGTGAGAATCTGGGAATTTGGAGAGGGGCCAGACAGGTGTTGAGCCACAGAGCCACCTTGATGTTCCAGCCATTGATAGCGACGCGCATATTGACGGGGAGTTCCACGAACAGAATGTTGTTGTTGGTCAAGCCGTCCCTATGTCCGTCGGCGCTGAGATGACAAGTCTGGCCAGGCTAGCCTACCACTGGTCGCGCTCCGACGTATAACCATAGCCGGCCAAGACACCTCCCATTTCAGCAAGGGCCCACACCATGTACTAATATGCGGTGATGAGTGTGTTTTGCTCAGGTCTGAGCTACGTACGAAGCGGAATCGATAGAGCGCGACGGACAAGCACTGGAGAAGGCAGCGAGCCGCAAAGGGCAGCCCGGGATAGAAGCTTGGGGCGTCGATGGTGTCGATGGGGAAGTTGTCCGAGATGAAGAAGAGCCCGATACACATCTACGGAGCTACAATGAGCCACGGTTCGCATGACGGTGCGAAGCTTACAATTGCCGACAAAAGATTCTTGATGTGTGCGGTCCAAGGCGCGACACGGTGGGTGGTCGCCCACTGAACGTACTCGTGGAACTCAAAGCCAGGCCCGACAAGGAAGGTTGGGAAGAAGTAGATGAATCCTACCACCAAACTTGGTCTCCGCAGGACAAGGCAAGAGTTAAGTACCACACAGCTCGAGGAGCGACGGGATCTGGCGCAGCTGGTTGCGGAGCATGGCGGGTGTCTTGACCTCGTCGGGAAGCGCACCATCGCTGTAGCTCAAGGCGAGACCAGTGAGCTTCATCGTGAGCACCATCTGCGCGCTGTCCCAGACGAGATCAGGCTCGTAGTGCTCGCGGAAGTAGTGGCAGCCGATGAGGTACGTGAAGAGAAAGATCGCAACGGTGCGGCCGACAATGGCGCGCGGCGCTATGTGCATGAGCACGTAGGTCACCGCGATCGCGAGCACCGAGTGCAAAAGCATGTAGTCAAAGACAAACCAGCCAACGGCAAGACCTAGCACCACATTTGCGAGGTGGCCTATACACGACAACGTGAGTGTGCCGTGTTTCACGACAAAACCCTACGGAAGGCGGGCGACGGCAGCAGGTGGTAGGCCGGCGCCACGGCGCAGCAGCTAATAAGGCCCACGAATATGCGAACAGCGTTGACAGGCAAGTTCTCTTCGGCACAGATGGCGTCCAGGGCGGCGCGGCCAGGAACCACCGGCGGCGGCAGCATCGCGAAGGCACCCGCGAGTCGTTCCATGCCAATCCAAAACTGCCACTCGTTGCGATTGGCGTGGCTTTGGCCAATCACGAGTCGGGACGCTGAGGTTGACGCTAACAATGACGTCATATAAATGCATGCGTGACGTTGGAAAAATTGTGTGTGAAATATACAGAACTTCATGTAAATTTCCTGAAATGACAGGGAAATTACCCAAATATGGCCAAGCACAGAGAAAATATTGTCTTCGATTCAACTCTCAGTCACTTGTCCACCAGGGCAAAACGCACACGCATTTGCCTTGGCAGCAGGGAGACGGATGGCCACTGTGAAGTGATGGCATTGCAGAGAGGAAAAAAGATGTCGTCGCAGATGCATAACGACCGCTGGTGGAAATCCAATGATCACTTTGCATACAATTTCTAGTCCCAGTGTGAGTCATATAGAAGATGGAGAGGGCGACGAGGCGACAGCAATGCACCCAGCTATTATGCGATGTAGCTTAAGGCGATGGCGCCGCGGTTCTATTTGTTGTCCTAAACACGGGAGTAGTATTGGGGACTCGCTGGGTGAGTTTGATGCTGTCAAACAATGGGCATAGTTGCCCAACCAGCGGGTGGCAATGACCACTGGTATAACATCGATGTTTGCCTCGGGGATCAGAATGCCTGCTCTCTCGCGCCCAGCAATGCTATCCAGATGCCGAACAGTCGAGGAGCGCATGTGCTACTGTTGAGGAAGCGATGTCCCCAAAAGTTCGCGTAGAGGAATGCTCAATGTGTATGGCCAGCATAGTGAGCTGTGCCATCGGAATAGCCGAAGTAATCATCCTCGGGAATATGATGCGGCAGGGTCTCGACAGCTCTGGACAGTTGTACCTCAATGAAGCTACAACAGCGCGATACAATGCTGGAAAGTAAATGTGTCGGTCATTGTATGGCCTGCTAGTCAGAAAATTACGTGGTATTAAATATTTGTTGGACTATGATCAATTGTGCAATTAAATGCTATTTATAAGCAGACCACTGACATTCGTCATGAAACAACTCAATACTTGGTAATGATACATGAATTGGCAAGGGTAAACGTCGAATTGGTTCGGACAGCGTCATGACAACCAAGTAATGTACTGGTATGAACCTATTGAACATCATGGCACACACCAGTGGATCTGATGAAGGCCAAGTAGCGTTAGTGATGAGGTTGTCATCGTGAGGCAGTCCGTATTTTCAAAATTGTTTATGCATGGACGTTTAGGTACATGCCGCTTAGATAATATGATATGTATATTACGCGTAGTTGATATTTTTTGGACTGCAGTGTACGGTAGTAGTATTACATGAAGAGTTGTCCACATTCCTCATGACCGCTGATTTGTTGCTCAGCACAGATTAGTTGCTGGT
Organism: Achlya hypogyna; assembly: GCA_002081595.1. Taxonomy (NCBI): domain Eukaryota; phylum Oomycota; class Saprolegniomycetes; order Saprolegniales; family Achlyaceae; genus Achlya; species Achlya hypogyna. The sequence continues at coordinate 8,301 of JNBR01001546.1, read as the reverse complement.
CTATGCTGCACTTGGACGCCGACATCTGTTTCAAAATTTATCGCGAAGTGTGTTTGCACACTTTACATTTGATATGAGGTAGCGGCACGACAAAGTTGAATAAGGGTGCGTGCATTGCATCAAATATGACATTCTTGTCGACGGCATACCGCGAGACACGGCGCAAGAGGGCACCTTCTGGTGATGTTGTATCTACCCGTATCGAAGGAATACATGCACGAAGTTAACAAGCCTCTTCAAGGTTATATCCCGGGCGGAGTTGTTTCGAGCTTTACGTGGAGGGCACAGATAAAGGCGAATAGCGAACAAAACTAAGATGTAGTTTTCACGAGGGTACATGTAGATGTGACATACAAAACATTATTCCCCACAGGGTAAGAAAATTATTGGCGGCTTGGAGGGAACCTTGCACTGAACGAATGAACGTTTTCCCACCTGGAGAGGTTCAATACCATTGAAGACATTGACGACATGGCGAAAGAGAAGATCCACTCTTAGTAAAGTCCACTGATAATATATATTAACAGAGAACTCATTAAAACAAACGAATAAAAGTTTTCCTTTTTATAGTCCTGTTGCCAGCCTCGACCTTCGAGGCTTTTCATATACTCGCGTAAGAAATCCACTCAGTTTGGTGTAGACTAAATTGATGCTACCATCGTCGAAGCATCTTAGTCCAGTGACGCGCTTCTAAAATTCCAGTAGTAGCGAGACCAACGATGCAGCACAAGAATCCAGTCCAAATTCAATTAGATTCATTAGTCGACGCTCTTTCCACGATACTTGCCAAGGCATGCATGAAGCAAGGTATCTAGGTGTTTGTTGATCACAGGACGGACCCTTCTCTCGGCGTATAGATGTCGGTGATCTTTATTTGACGGTCATTTTTTATATGACAAATGATCAAAATTTGATAACTCTTTCGATGAGGTCATTCTGGAGCAAAATAATCTCACCAACTGTTATGTACCGTATGGTTTTCGACCTGACAGCAACTCAACGCTGACAATCAATTGGCCAGCAACTAAGCGACTTCTTAACAACAGCATGGCGGCACCCGCGCGTCGCAGACACTAATCGATGAGTTGCTGGAGCAAACGCGGTGTCCATTCGCCATTTCGCCGGCCATGACGAGCGCCTCCATCCTCCTTATGACCACAAGCCCCTCGCGCGACGATAAAATGCTCGCCGCACTAGAGAAAAAGCGTCTCTACAACAAAAACCGCAACCGCGAATTCCGGCGCCAGGAGGCTGAGGAAAAGCGCCGCTTGTCGCTCCAAGTTCTTGAACTGGAGGCAACAATTGAGCACATGAATAAGGCCCGTGAATCTCTCACCGGGGCACTCACGTGGCGCGAAATTGCCACCGTCTTTGACGCCGAGCTTTCAGAAAGCAAGCATCAAACGGAAGTTCTCCGACAGCGCATCAAGCGGAATGAATCGACGCGGCAAGCCCTTGATAAATGGCTGAGCACCATGGTACGTTGATACATGTTCCATTCATCCAATCTCATGCTGCTGCCTAGGGCGACGCGTCACCCATGACGCTAATGGCTCACGAGAGCGCCCGGCATTTAGCGTTCGACTGGATCAGTTGCCGACTTTACGAGAACGTCCCCGCGGTACTTGGGCACGCCCCTTGCTACGGCAATAGCGTCCACCTTGCCACTGTGGTGGACCCCGTTGGAGCCTCGTACCAATTGACGACAAGAACCGAGCGCATCGAGACGCAATCCCTGTCGGTCACTGCTAAAGTCCTATACGCTATGCACTTCCAAACGCACGGCGCGGTCCAAATTCTCGACACCCCAGGGCACCACATGGTGTACTTTAGTCAGCCGTCGACTTTTGGGCGCCTTCGGGGGAAGCCGTTCCAGGAGAATGTTCTTGTGTGCCAGTGGGCCGTGGACGACTACCGATACGTCGTGTGCAGCCAGAGCATCGTCAGCGACGAACTCCACCCGTCTAGCGATCTGCAGCAGAGTTGGACGTCGTGGATGATCGCCGAGCGCGCTGGACCCCACGCCACACGCATCGTGCGCTGCATCACAATGGGTGGTATCCGCCAGGGGAACGCGCTGCTCCCAATTGGCGTCGAAGAGCCGAGCCTTCGCTGCATCGAGGACGCAACGGCCCGTTGGCGAGGCCTGGTGACCGCACGCGAAGCGTATGCGGCCCAGTTAGCCGAAGAGGACATTGCTGTATACCGCGACACCCTTGCGCACCTTGACACGCTGCCATAATAATCTTTCTTATTTATCACTTGTGAATTCGTGGTGATGCTGTGTACGCTCAAAAATATCTCTGTACTTTTTTGCTTTTTTCTTGCGCCAGCCTTCAGCAACATGCTTTTGCGATCTCGGCTTGACGCCGCTAAGGCGGTGGTTGCCGCAGCCGTCCTAGGGCAGACTAGACTGAGCGCAAACGTAGGCGTTTGCGTGCAACTCACCATGGCGCTCGGTGATAAGGCAGCACCATCTCTCTGGCCATGCATGGAGCAGCGATGCTCGGCAGAGCAGGTGGCGATGGATGGTGACGTGGCACCGTCGTACAGCAGGGCGTTTCCACCAATGGCAGCGCGAGAATGGCTTGTGCCAATTGGCATCATCTGCGGAATTTGTCGCACGATGGCCACAACCAGCGTCTCTGTGACCGTGGTTCAGGCCCGCGGGCTCCGCTCCGTGCAGCGGATCGGCATCCAAGACCCGTACGTCGTCCTGCGGCTCGGAGCCGAGTGCGCGCGCTCCGACACCCACGACAACGGCGGTGCGGCGCCCGTGTGGCTCTATTCCCGTACCTTCGGCAGCTTGCCGATGCCTCTGCCGAAGCTCGAGATCAGTGTCATGAACGACAACTGGCTCAAAGACAAGGCCATCGGTGTATGCCTCATCGACCTGGCCTCGGTTTTCCAGCGCAAGCCCGCGGTTGCTGGGTGGTTTCCCGTCACGTTCGGTGGTGAGGTGTATGTCAAGCTCGAGAGCCAGCAAAACCAGTCGCGAACGCCGTCTGCCGCGACGCCCCTCCCTGCGCGCGACAGCATCCAAGAGTCGACCGTAATCGTGCAGCTTCGCGAAGAAAACGATCGGCTGCGCGGTGAGATTCAACAGCTGCGTCGCTTGCTGCCACAGCAAACTTTCCTCAATCCCTCGAGCTTCAGTAGTCATCCGCTTTCTTGCCCCAGAGCTAATATTTGTTCTCGTTAGTGGAGGACATCACAATCATCTCGAGCCAGTCGACTTTGCACTTGCTACAGCAAATCGGCGCCGGTGTTCATGGCACCGTGTGGCGCGGGTTGTACAAAAACGAGGTGGTTGCCATCAAGTCCCTGGACCGCCTTGAAAACCGCACGAGCTTCCGTCGGGAAGTGTCCACGATGTTTAAGTACGTACGTGACCGACGACCACAGCGTTGCTAATTGTGGCGTAGGCTTAAGTCCTCGTACACACTGCAGCTGCTGGCGATTGCCGATCTCGACTCGGATTCGCCCAAACTTGTACTGCCCTATATGAACCAAGGCAACCTCCGCAGTCTCCTCGACAAACGGCGCGCAGGAATCCCAACCGAATGCGAACTCACGACACTTGAGATTGCCCTTGCCGTTGCCAATGGTCTCGTCGACTTGCACAAGTGCAATGTCATCCACCGTGACCTCAAGCCCCAAAATATCCTCCTTGACGGCCGGCGCGATGTCCGCGTTGCCGACTTCGGCATCGCTCGCGAGAACGGCCTCGACACGATGACGGAGGAGATGGGGTCACCATGGTACATGGCGCCCGAGGCCTTCTCCACCAACCACTACGGTACCGAAGTGGACATCTATGCCCTCGGCGTGCTCCTCACAGAGCTCGACACGCTGAGCCCACCGTACGACGAAGACGCCATTCAAGCGTTTGCGCTGTTGGAGCAAGTGACGCGGGGCCGTCGCCCGCTTCTCTCCCCAACGTGCCCACCGTGGTATCGAGCACTAGCCATGGACTGCATGGCAGATGACCCAGTGGACAGGCCCACTGCGGCCCAAGTCGCCAAGAGACTGCGCCTAGGAGCCGACTCTTTCTCGTAAACATAAAACGATCGCGCTTGGTTGTACTGCACATGTGATATTATCATACTCGAGAAGGGACAGATACACGATTACGCTGATGGACCCTGTCACCGCGGACTTCCCACAGGGCTGGTGCCCGGTGTCATGCCGTCGATTCGTGCGGTGGCATTTTCGTAGCGAATCTGCGCCAGCGTCTGCTGGAAGCGCAGGACATCTTGAGCGAAGATGCGCTGATGGTAAACGTGGGTCTTGTGTTCAAACTGGCGAAATTGTACAACCGGGTCGGTCGAGAGCATCGTGGACGGGTCCTGATCGAATGGAAGGTACTGGTTCTGCATGCGTAGCCCGTTGGCCACCGAGACCTGCTTGATGATGACTTTGTCGGGGCCAAGACGCTCGGCGATCGTCCAGTTGGTCCAGTTGCGCTGGATGCGGTCTAGCGGGTACTTTTCGTCATCCGTGATGCTGTGTGTGAAGACCACGTAGCGGTTTTCATCAAAGAACTGGCGAGCGAGAATGTTTTGATAGTACGAGTTCTGCTGCGTCGCACCGTACGGCGACTTCATGCGAAAGTACATGATGTTGGCGTCCGGCTGGTCAAGCAATCCTTCGGGACGCTGGAAATAAAGGCGCTGTAGCGTCTGCGTAACCTCCTCGAGCGTGCCGTGTTCAATGCGTTGCCGCGCCTTGACGAGGTGGTAGGACGGTTCGTTCTCGAGCGGAAAGACGTGAACTTCGCTGCACGGCTGAAGGTTCGACGGCAAGCCGCAATGCTGGATGACGGCATCAATGTTATGGTAAAGCTGTTTTGTGATCCAATCGAACCCAAGTCGCCGGGAGCTTTCGTGGGCCATGAGCGACGAGTTGCGCCACGACTGCTTGAACGGGTCCGAGAAGTCGGGAATCGCCATCGATTTAGACACCCATGTGTTCATGATGCAGGCGATTTCTTTGTACTTGCGCACTTTGCTCTGGAGCGATGACTGCTTCTCTGTGCTAGCTTCCTTCATGGTTTTGAAGATCGTCGCCACATCCTTCCATGGCAACAGCTCGCTGCAGCGCGAGCCGTCCTCTTCGGTAGCAGCAGCTTTCTTTTTGGTGTTGATTTGCTTGAGCTGCGTCTGCAGCTCCTGGATTTGCTGAGTCAGTTGAGAGGCTTCCTGCTTTTCCATAAGACGGAATCGACGGTTGCGCTCGCGGTTGTATTGCTTCTTCTTGTCGTACGCATCGATGGCGGCCTTGGACGATTTTTTTGTCCGGGATGTCGCAGCGGCTGGCGCCACAGGTGACGATGCCACAGACGACGTGGGGCTAGTCGCAACACTGGTGGTGGCACCGTCTCCGACGTATTCGAAGCGTGGTGCTGGTGAGGACGGCGCTTGTACCACGATGGGCGCAGGTGGCTCAGCTGCTGTCGCCAGCCACTCGAGATCTACATCGAAGTCCCAGCCGGCCTGGGCGTCATCGCTGCTGCTGCTGACTGTCGTGATGTCCATGTCCATGGAGCCTTCCGAGTTGTATCCACATGCCGAAGCGATGTCGTCGTCCACGAATGTCATGCTCTCGGGCATGCCCATGCTCATCGTCCTGCGTCAACTTCCTCTGCCAGTGCGAAAATGACGATGTCCTGACCCGCTTCAATAATTTAATTCTAATTCCAAAGGCCTCAGAAATAAAATTGGATAGATTCTGGGGTCTTTGGCGTGGTTTTATTTGTTTTCGTGCAAAAAAATGCTTCCGCATCCGCATAGCATCGAGTTATGCGGATACTCGCTCCGCTGGGGGATCGTCGTTTTTTATAATTTGAATTATGTATTGGGATTTGATACCCAGCGAAAAATTGACTGTCCAGGATAGCCGGTGTGGAAATACAGTGTACCTGGTGTGCCTCCTGTATTCCGCCTAAAATATTTATCCAGTATCATTTGATTTGTATTGCTACAGAAAATATAATTATTAATAACTTGGACAAAAAGTACTTGGTGAAACCAATCATCGGCAATCGACTACTTCGTCAACAGTTCCAATACGCCTCCAAATGGAGTATTGAATCGTCACGATTCACCATAGCTCGTCCAGCGGATAAGTACGTTTCATCGCGACGACAGAAAAGAAGAGAGCGTCCAACACAAAAGGTTATCCAATGCAACGCAGAGGTGTCATGACTCAAGCTTCCTACAGTCGTCCCTCACATTATGATACCCCAAACAGATTTGATACCCTTTCAAACACGATACTACAGCTGTCCCCTTCAGACAAACCTGTCCAAATTGATATTGCTTCATACGCCAAGTTCTTTAAATAATCACGGGGACCACAGTTTGATGGCAGTCTTCGCAGGAAGCAGCACGTACTAAATATTCACAAAACCTTGTTCACACAAAAGAGCAACAACCAGAGCGATGACGACTCGCGTGCGCCTGCCAGAGCGCCAGCGGCAGCAAGTCTGGCAATCCTTCAATAAGACATACATGTAATGTGCTTGCTCAATGGATTCGCAACGAATTAAACTACTGAGATCATCAAGTCATCTCACAATCAGCCGCACTCTTCGTGCTCCCGACAAGCAGAATCTAGATGCAAAAACATGCCAAGTTGTCACGTGTAAGGAGCTAGTCGACAAGGTGTTGCGCAGTGTGCGGCGCATCTTCATGGACTCCCTCTTTTTCTTTATAACTTTGCCCTTCATATTTCCTACGGAACTCTATTTTTACCCAAAGTTGGGAGTATCGCCATGAGAGGAACGACTTTAATTCCATTCCCCGAAAAACCGTAGAAAAACTCGTATTTCAACATTTGGCTTCCATTCATAAATCATTTAAAATGGCTCTTGAATCTGAGTGCAAATTTGTTGTGTACTACGTCGATATTCATACCGTTACCATGAATTCGTTTGTTGCCTTCGTATCGAAAAAAATTGGCTTCTTTGACAATCTGGCGGAATTGCTCTGATAAAATTCCAAGCATGCTACACGATCACTTCATCTAGGAGACGAATTAACTCGCGACGAGTCGTTTGGATGTTGTTTCGCAGGTCACATTGGTTGATGCATGCGCTAAAAGACACTCTGGAAGGCCACTTTTCAATAGAATTTAGTGGTGTATGTTGCTATTGCTTGTATATCGTACATACCAATTAGGGCAATCGGCGAGACTAATAGACTCAATTCAACAACGACAAGTGGTGCCATATCTCCAGGCACGATTTAGTGCCCACTCCGCGCATTGCAGAAATATACATGTACAGTACCGTTAACACGGCCATGTGCAATGCAGAGACTTGTTGAGACCCCATGCACTGTAATGCTACCATTGCAAACGCAACGTCGTCCTTGGTGATTTCAATACATGTTAGTGTTGGAACGGTTGTTTACATCCTGTACAACAATCGATGCAGGGTGTTTGGCTGTTGGTATGAATTGCCTTTGTCGTGGCCTCGCAGGCGTAGTCAAGTAGTGGTACCGTCTAAAATCTTTGCCAAGGTAGTGCGCCTTATTGCATTAAAAATGTGAGAATTTTCAGTGTAATTCACCAGATTTCATTATATTTCTTCGCTTCTTGACGGTACTCACAGGTTTCCGATTGATTTCAAGGTTTCGATCATATAGTGACCAATCTAGCTGTCTCCACCCTAGTCGACAACGGCGCGAGGTTCGACGCGACCTCGCCCACAGCTGTCGCTCGCCTCAGCCTCGAAGTCGTCAGACTAGCACGACCTCTTGGCTACAGGGAGGCCATACAAGATGGAGGTCTTTGCCTTCAAGGTGCCGAGGTCCGCTGTGTACTTCTCGGTATGACCTGGCCGCTAGCCGTTAACCAGAAAACCGATTGAATTCGTAGTTCTTTGGGAACGCCATGCTCCGACACAACTGAGAAATATTTACCCCTACTCTGACCCCGACAACATCCTGCAGGACGGCGTCGTAGAGTGCGTCTTTCTTACCTCCATTGCTGCACCTGCGACAAATATATGGAATTACAGTACATGTGCATAGTTGTACACATTATTCATGAAATATACGTACTACACCAATTCCACTTTAATTTGGCCGTTTGTCCGATATATTTGGCCAAAACCCAACTATATTGTGCCTAGTGTCCACTTAATTTGTCCTAGCGTCCAGTATATTTTGCCAAAGGTCGGGTATATTATGTCAAGTGTCAACTATATAGTGCCAAACGCCAAATATATTTGGCCTAGCGTCACTTATATTTAGTCGTGCATTGAAAAAAATAAAAAAATACGTTGAGATCTTTGAA
>JNBR01001545.1:0-19575 GCA_002081595.1 Achlya hypogyna | reverse complement strand
ACGCCCCTCGTCTTCAACATGCCCGAATGGACGGAGGACGAGACCGCCTTGGCGACAGAGCATCCCGAGTCCGCGTCGATGGAGTAGCGCGCCTCGGAGCGCCGACATAGTCGTAATATGTAAGAATTTGACGTTTGACAGCCGCGTTTCAAGTTGTACGTTAAGGTTCGAGGGCAAACTATGACGACGCGCCAACGGTTCGTCCTTTCGCTAGCACCCTTGCCCTAAATCGACAGGGCGCCAACAGAACTGCGACAGTCGCTTTGAAGTACAATTCCTTACCTTTCTACAGTCGATAGTCTTGATACATGGTCAAGAAAAGGGACGGCAACGCCCAAAACTCCAACGACCGACCACTCCGACGACTAAGTTTCCTGCACGTTCGGTGAAGGCGCCAGCTCCCGTAATATCTAACGAGAATTTCTTCGAGGCCCCGTTTGCAATACTACAATCAAGAGCCTTTTAGGGTGGCCCATGAAGCGATGAAGTCACTTGCCGTCAACTCGGGGGCTTGTTCGGCCTTGAAATCCCATATGAAGAATATATTTCTTCCCCAACTCACATAATTGGATTTGCTTCCCACGACAGCACCATGGCACACTTGAACCACGACGAGGCCTCGATGCATACGATTGAAACCACACATCTTGAACCAGTCGACTCGAAGGATGAGTACATCGCAAGAAGTGATGGCTACTCGGTGCCGTTTGTTGCCTGGCTGACCGGAGCCCATAAACCGTACGACTCACACTACATGTATTTCAAACGCCCGATGCCGTCGACGAACGTAAGCGCAATGTTCGTCCGTAAGTGCTTCGACGATCTGTTCGATCAATTGGACGATTGCAGCTATATCCCGGCCCTCATCAGTGGACCCAAGGGTATCGGCAAGTCGCATTGCTTGATCTACGTCCTCACAAAGCTCCTCTGCCGTCGCATTCTTTACGTGCTCCCACCGAACCTGTTCTACTTCGGTGGCGAAGAGGTAGACTTGGTGGAGTTTACCGCGACATCGCTGCCCTCCGCCGACGACACGAATTTCTGGAACTGGGACTTGTGGGTTCTCGTCGACACCGAGGACATGGACGAAGCCGACCTGCGCATCCTTCCACTCGAGAAACACAAGTTCAAGTGCGTCTTTGCCGTGGACGAGGCGAGTACGGCCATTGTGCGCGCTTTCCTCGAGGACACCAAGCCGAACGTTTTTCATTTGCCGCTGTGGTCGTTCGAAGACGAACTCGAGCACTTGGACGAAGACGTATTTGGCCCCAGCACGATTGCACACCTGATGACCTTTGGCAGCGATCTCGAGACGGCTGGTGAACTCACCTTCGAATTGGCGAGCGAGCCAGGGATCTTGTATCCTTGATTAACTCGGGTTTGTTTGAAAAATGGAGACTTTCCTTCGGTTGCTCAGGCGTCTGTCTCACAGTTCCCAGTGTAAAAGTGTGCATATCTCTTAATGCTGGACTCGGTTAAACTTTTAGGAAGCTTACCGGTAGAGTCACCTTATTACTCGAAACAATATGCAACACAAGTCATTCATGCGTGCGAAACACGCTGTATTTCGACCTGGACGTGCTTTGCGTAATATGTCAAGTTCGTTAATAAAGCTTTATGTGTCGTATATATCATTGTACAACGAAGAGCATCGGCTCAGAGAGGCCTGCCCAACGAAGCGCAGCAGAGGTTATGTGTTGGCTTTTAGTAGGCCATGGCTTGACGAAGAGCGAGCAAAGTTCGGCACTCACAAAGACCTCATCGTAGATGGAACACTCAGGTGGAGAAGCCGCGCCGACCCTGGATTAACCATTAGAACTCAGACCTAACCCGTCCAAACTTCAGCTTGTCCAACTGGAGAAAATCGGACAAAGCGGGCGCACATAAGTGGGCGGCGCACTCGAGGAAACCAATAAATGAAAAACGCATTTACGTTATATTAAATCTGGCGCCTGATAAGGTATATTCGAATATAGATTGTTAAAGGTTGCAACGGAGCTCGTGACGCAAGCATGAGCGGCAATGGTGTCCGGTAGCTGTGTTTGCCCAGCGCCAAGTCGATCTCATGACAACGTAGGGTCGTCGATTCAAAGTGGTCGGGAGGATACACTGAAGCCGAGATGCAGGCGTTGGCCTTTCGCCGGCGCATGAAGGAAGAGGCGGCTAACCCCGCTGCTCTACGTGAGGCGAAGAAGAAGAAAAAGAAGCGGAAGAAGGAGCGGCGAGCCAAGGTAGATGAGTTCGGTCGCGACATTCCGGCGCATCGAGCACGATCGCGTTCAAACTCGAGCGTATCGTCGAGCAGCTCCTTCGAGAGTTTGCCGCCGGAAGATCCCTTTCGCCCCGACGTATACCTTCTTGACTTTCTCCTTCCCTCCTAATGAAGGTTTGTAGCTGGACGAAACCCGTCACAATGCAAGGTATCAAATTCTATCTCGGTTCCATCTGAAACACGTGATGCAGACGACCCAGACGCCGCCCCAGTCGCAGTCGCAGCAAAAGTCGTATCTACCGGCGGTATAGCCGCAGCCGAAGCCGTGGCCGCAGCGGAAGCCGTGGCCGAAGCCAAAGTCGCGCTCGAAGCCGAAGTCGTGATCGAAGCCGGAGTCGTAGCCGTGGCTTCCGCCGGGTGCCACACATCGACGTCACTAAGCGAGAGTGGACTCACGATGGTTACATGAATCGCAGTCCGAGCCCGGTTCGACGAATTGACCCCTTTTACAAGCCTGAGCCCGAGTCCTGGGTCTCCCGCGCCGGCGGCGTCTACATCCCGAAGACCTGATGCGCCACCAAGGTGTAATCCTGAATCCATGGCGTGTGCTCTTGCGCAATCACCTGCGTTCCGACGTTGCTCCACGCGCCATGAGGGGGCAAGGTCGCGCCAAAGCGGGGCATCAATGACTTGTGATTCGTATAGTGCGAGAAGGGAGGAACGGAGCTTGTCAGAGGCATGACCTGGTGTCAGCAGCTCCGCAAGTCCTGTGTGCACCAGTCTGCAATTTGGTTAATTTAACGCGGAATTTAACGTGTTTATTTTTTTTCAACGTCGCGGGAGACGGCCTTTACCATCCTACCGGTAGAATGTAGCCCGGACAAGTTTGTGTGTGAAGTACCTCAAGGACGCGACCAGCAGCAGCACTTGTGCTATAGCATAGGTATGCTGTAGTGCTGCTACAGCCTCGCTGGGAGGTTGGTCGACATTTCCTCCACAAGATCACGCGATTTTGCCAACAGTTTAACGCAAATGGGCAAACAGGTAAAACCCTATTGCATTCAAGCTTGATGTTCAGGAGCCTTCCAACGGCAACCATGTGGTCGGACCGGCAGCAGCACAAATCGCGGGGCCATTCGCCAAGAGGATGCAGGTCGACAGCGGCACCACAAGCGCCTTCGTTGTCAAAGTGCGCGACTCATCCTCATCCGCAGCGACCGTGCCAGCCGTAGCCGCACGGTCGCTCTGGGTGAGCTGTGTTCTCGGTGGTGCGTCCACTGCACTGGCGACGATTGGGTCCAACCCGATGGAGGTCGTCAAGACGCGCATGCAGCTGCAGGTACCGCTTCACCGATATCGCTCCGTGCCGCACACAACGAACGTCGTGTAGGGTGAGCTCGCGACGCGCGCCCGAGGCAGCAATGCCATTTTCTACCGCAATTTTGCGCATGCGTTTTACCTGATCGCCCGTACCGAAGGAGTCGTCGGCATTCAGAGAGGGCTCGGTGCCGGCATGGCCTACAACGTGCTTGCAACCTCATCAATGGAGCTCATGTGGCAATAGGCTATTATGAACGGTATTCGCCTTGGCAGCTTCGAGTCATTTCAACATCTTCTCGGCGCCTCGGACCCCACCGAGCCCTTCTACATGCCTCGCAACGCGGTCGCCGGTGCTTTATCAGGTCTATGGCTCCTTTAGTGTCAACGACCAACTCGATCGTAGGCGTGCTTGGTGGCATCGTTGGTGCTCCATTCTACCTGGTCAAGACCCGCCTCCAGGCACAGAGCTCCATCACTGCGCTCAATGCCCAATACCACTATTCGTCCATGGTACATTTGCCCACCGTCCAACGCAACTGACGCCGCTCTCTTAGAAGGACGGCTTTCGCCAAGTCGTCGCGACCGACGGCATATCGGGTTTGTACCGCGGCGCTGGAGGGCAAATGGCGCGCCTAGTGGTCTGGTCGTCATCTCCGCAGCAGCAAGTCTCAAGGATACATAGGTTGGGTCGGGCGCGCAGCTGGCGTCGTACTCGAGCGCCAAGCACTTCGTCGTCTCGACGCTGGAACTGCCCCCCACAAGCGTCTGGGTGCCCATCACAGGTTGGGTGCTGACCTGAGCGCGACGGCTGACAACGGCACTAGCGTCGTGGCTAAGCGGACTGGCGATCTCGACGTTCATGCAGCCGTTCGACGTCGTCGCCACGCGCCTCGCAAGCCAAAAAGTCAACCACCTTGGGCAGGGCGTGCTCTACTCGGGGGTCGTTGATTGCTTTCGGAAGACGTTGGCGGCCGAAGGCGTTGTCCATGGGCTCTACAAGGGCTGGGCAGCGGGCTACATCCGTGCTGCGCCGCACACGATGCTTTCGTTTCTGCTTTGGGAACAGTTTAAAGACGCGGCGACTGCCTGGGGCTACTAACCAATGATAAATGTACTCTAGTATTGTGCGAAACCCGAGCCCTTGGTTGACTTGACAGCTGCCTATCTGCGAAAGTGCTTCAGGAACCGGCCGACCTTGCGCGACGACGCCACCTTGTCGTCGGTGTGGAAGAGCGTCTCGACGATGTCGCGCTTGGTCTGGTCCGACACAGTGGCAAACTGATCGGCGTGCACAGCGGTGCGCACGAGGCCCAGCAGAGTGTCCCGGGGAAAGGCGCCGCGGGCGTTGAGAAGTGCGTGCGCCGTAGCGTCAGTGGCCGCGCTGTCGGTGGCCGCAGCGCTTATTAGCCGTGCAAGGAGCTCGATGGTTGCCTCGGGCGTCAGCAGCGCCGACACGCTGGCCTGAAGCGGCCCCGCAGCACTGCGCCACGCCCACAACGCGTTCACGACGGGCAGCACGGCGAGCACCTGCGCGGGACCCGTTGCGAGCGCCTGAAGCACGATCGCCAGCATCGTCGGCACAACGGACGACTGCGCCAACAGCAGTGGTGCATAGTCCCCGTAAGCAACGACACAGGCGCCGACGCTTTCGACGCGCGCGGCGGCAGCGTCTGAGGCCAGCGCATGTCGCGTGTTGTCGAGGACGACCAACTCGAGGGCAGCGAGGATAGCGCTTTGCAGTGCGGGCGACTCGGTGGCGCAGGGAAGCGTCGCCTGCAGCACACGCACGACGCCCTCGGACCGGGTGGCGCCGTAAGCCGCGGCGAGATGAGGCACGACGGCCATCGCCACGGACGCGGCCTCAGGGCCGAGAGTCCGGTACACGGCGGCGAAGAAGGCGTTGACGGCCGGCTGTACCTCGGCGCAGCCCAGGAGCGGCTGGAAGAGTGCGCCCCAGTGCCGCTCTAGCACGCCGAGCATGGGGTGCGGCGAAGAGGACGCCGTTGCTGGCAGCGCCTGTGTGAGCGTCGTGAGGTGCCCTAGTACTAGGACGAGGACGTGCAGCGCTTCGTCATGTGCGCGGTGGGCAAATGCCGTCGCGAGCGTGTCGCACATGAGTGCAGTCAGCGGCGCGACCACGGGGGCTGCGGCGGAGTAGTAGTCGGCCAAGCCACCGATCGCAACACACGCAAAAGCCTCAAGAACGAGGTGCAAGCTCTTGTCTGAGAGCACTGGCGCCGGCTGCAGGTTGGCACGATAGACAGCCAGCATTGTTCCAGCCCAGTCCAAGTCGGATGCGCGCAGGACTGGTGCGCACTTTGTCGCTAACTTCAGGAGGGCGACGGCGCCGATATGGTCCTCGGCGTTGCGCATCGTGCATAGCGCGGCGTCCTCGGGGCAAGCGAGTGCCTTTAGCAGGATACCGTGCACCCAGGGCAGCGCTGGGGGGTGGTGCTCGATCCAACCCGGTATAACGCTCAAGAAGACGGTAATCGTTCGCAGGAGTGCCCGCGCCGCAAACTCGTGCACCGGGCTCGCTAGAGCGGCCAGACCCGCTAGCAGCCGCGGCATGAACGTGTCGTCGGCGTCCGGAATCGACTTCGTAAGCGCGCTCAGAGCATGCAATGCAGCTTCAATCGAGTAGCACGTAGCCTATGGTGGATGAATCGTGGGCTGCCGGCCGTGTCATACCACATGCGCATCGGCGGCGCCGGCTCCAAGGTCGCCAAACTCGGTGAAGATGGTGCAGACGAGGTCTTGGACGAGCTCGTCTTGGTACTGTGGCGCAGCCTGCGTAAGGAGGCGCACGGCGTTGCGCATGTCTTTCCGATGCTGCACGACATCGTCGTGATTTGGATCTCGACACCGATCCAGCGCCGTGGACGCGACGACGTGGCGCAGCACCGCGGGCACGTACGCGAGGTCCCAATGTCGAGCCTCGTCGCCCGGTGCCGCTGCCATCGCCGAACGAAACGCCACCCAGAAGTCGAGGGCTTTGGCTGCCGCCATCGTGTCGTGCACGCACGCGAAACCAAGTAACACGTCAAGAAATGGGCGTGGCATCGCTGCCGGCACCAAGAGGCCGCACATAAGCGCCTGCTCGCCGCAAGCCGCGGCCGTGGCTGCGATCTGCACCAGTAAGTCGGGTTGAAGATCGTGCGCGTGCTCGAGTGCGTGGGAGCCGAGGGCCTCACTGAATGCGACCAGCGGCCGCAGTAGAGGCGCATGCGACGCTGTCGTGCAAGCATACACGATGTCTTGAAGCACCTCGAGCGCCAGATCGCTTTCGGGCGTGAGCTTGGCAGCTGTATCGAAGGCTGCGGCCATCATTGGGGAGGCCGCGATGGCGTCGGGGGGCACATCGCCATGGACCACCCACGTGCCAAACGTCTGGAGCAAGCGGTTTTCACGCTTTGTTTGGAGTGCACTAATGCCGTTGGCCCGCTGAGCGACAGCTGCTTCCCAGCAGCGCTCGAGGGTACTTAAGATGGCACTCGACTCGGCCTTAACGGAAGCCTCCCAGAGCTGGCGGTGTTCTTTCCTGAGCAGCATTCGCTTGTTGTGGACCTCTTCAGGTAGCAGTTGGAGCACCGTGATGACAGCCATGTCCCCGCAGCTGGCATGGGTTGCGGCCGTGAGCTGGGCGAGGGACCCGAGTACGTTCCCGTCTGTAGTCGCGAGGAGGCACACAGCTACACAGCACGCGTACTGACTCGCGATGAGAAAAGAGGAGTTAAGCGAGATGGATGCATCAACGTGTTGGCAGAGCCGCTGAAAGCACGGACCAAGGAGTTCTGTGGCCCCCACAGTCGTGTCGACACCTTTAAAGCGTGGGTGGTCGCGACTACCGCGGCTACACAATGCACGGTACAGAGTATTAACGAGAAAGAGGTGTTCGTGGCTTTCGAGTCCCTCGCTTTGCAACAAGCCCATGCAGACAGGAAGTACGTCAGTCGTACGCTGGAAGGTTTGGAGGAAGGCATCAGCACGGCGCCGCTCTTCTGGGTCACTACCGCACCATGAACCATGAGATGCCACACATCAAGAAAAGTTCTCGGCCTACGTGTGCCCCGCGAGGACCTTGCGGATTGCAGAGAGGACTTGAAGCGCTGTGCGGGACGGAGTCGCCATGGAATTGCCGCCTTTGCCGCTGATGGTTTGAATTACTTTCTCATCCGGATATCCGGATACCAGCCCCATTCATTACAGTGCTGTGGCTGGCGCTTGATTCGATCATGAGCCGCAAGCTTCTCTTCTCGGCACTGCTATGAAGACACGAGCGAAATACGCCTTAAACGTTAAATAGAGCAAGCAGTACTCGAACGTTCAATCAGATAGATTGCAGTCCTTCTACGTGCCGGCCGTGAATAACTCAATAGGCTCTGAACTTTCTCACTCCTTGCAGGATACTGTATTCGAGTGCATCCCGCGCCAACACCACACCGTAGAGCCATAGACGAGACTGCAGCCTGCACCAGGCTCCTGCGGCGAGGCTTAGAAGGAACGCACGAAAGCACACTTCAAGTATATTTCAGCACTATAGTTCGGGGGTGTACAGCACAAAAAGTTACATGTTTGAAAGCATGAACACTGAGCTATCTCTCTACTGGGGACTGAATGACAGAATCTCCAAGCTATTGCCCAACTATATTGAGCCCACAGTTTTACATGTAACTTGGAAAACTCCTCGTACCACCGTTGTTGACACTGCTAACTATCTGTGTTGACAAAGGAGAGTGTTTTACTGAACACTCAAAACGGTTGGGTGAAACGATCTTGAAACAATTCACTCTGGTGGGTCGTGTGTAAAACGTGAGATGTGAAAAATCATTCTTCACTGACGTGGCAACTCAGTGCCCCAGGAGCAGGTTGCCGAGACCCCACAAATCGATTTTCTCGATGGCACTCGGGTTCTGGTTCGAAATCGTCAACGGCAAAGCCGTGCTGCGCACGAGCGTTGTGGCCCGCGCCGACGACGCCGACGACGACCCCGAGGCACGGTCCATGGAAGCGGCCATCCTCCCCGCGCTCTTCGATGCCCTCAACTCTTCCGCCTTGATCGACCGCCCCGACGACTTCTTCACGGCGCTGCCCATGGCCCGTCTCGCCGAGAATGGACCGTGGCTTGTCTTGGCCAAGATGCACTATCTATTGCCACGCTCTACGTTCTACTTGCGCAACTGTTTCTTTGAAGCGGCCGACGCCATCAGCGAGCAAGCGTCAACGATCCTCACGGGCCCTCCTGGTGTGGGCAAGACTATCTGCCTCATGTACCTGTTGTGGCAGCTCGTGGCTCGCCCGGCCCGTCGAGTCATGTTCGTCCACCTCACTGACGTCGTCTACTTTGGACCACGCGCCATCCACCGGCTCAACGCGCTCCCACCCTCCAGAGACGGCCTCTGGGCCAATGACCTCTGGCTCCTATTCGACGCCGAGGGCAAGACGGCAGCTGATCTCGACGACATTCCGTTTGAAAAGTGTCGGTTGGTCCTCGCCGCGGGCAGCAAGAACGCAGACGTTGTCCAGCTCGTTGAGACCAAGACGACGCCCCTCGTCTTCAACATGCACGAATGGACGGAGGACGAGCATCATAAACTAGCTTGTTAGGGTTGCATTATGGCCATAGCAGCGGGCAGGAGGCTTGCGCTCCCTAACAGAATACAACTAAGAGCTCTATGAAGTGGCCCTTGCAGCGTCTTGTGGCACCGATGAAGTCACTTGCCCTCAACTCGCGAGTTTGTCGGACTTGAGCAGGTCGCTTTGTGCTTTTGCAAACGGCGTGTGGTTGGTTGGCGCGTGCGTAGGCTTGACGCGCCAAAGAGCCCCACGAACGGTGACTTCGTCTCGACTCCCACGGCAACGACCGCCACGGTGGCCGCATAGACGATGATAGCGACGAACGCAGCTGCTCCACCGGGAGCGCGTCAAACGGCAGCGCGGCCATGTGCAGGCCCAGAAGCGTGAGGCTGTTGGTAGCATCAGGAGCTCATGGTTTCTTGTTATTATCACCGCATGGACTCTCAACTAAACTACTATATCAGTAGACAATATTTTAAACCTAAAAATATATGGCCGCCTGCTCTCGACACCGACGGACGGCAAAAATATGTATATCTGCGCAATCCATCGCGTCGTACCACCCAGAATTACTATTGAAACAAATATGGACACTGCATGAAATCTCGTACATCATTTATACAGTTGATGTCTGTAGCAACAGAAGGTCATTTAGACCGACTGGAGAGCAAGTTGCTGGTACTTGTACCAGAAGTAGTTCGTGGGATGGCAACTCCAAAGGTAAGGGGTCGCACCCGAGTCGCTTTGGATGTCGAGACAGAAGCCTTTGTGCGTTAGGTGGCGTAGCTGACCTGTCGCCGCATCAAATTGCCACTTCTGGTTGACGTTGGAGGCATCGCAGTCCCAGACATGGACGCTACCACCGTTCTGAGGCTGCCACGCATCGAGGCACTGCGTCGAGCCGTCAACTCGCACCATGTTGTTGGCGGTGTCAAAACGCCAGTTGGGTAATGACGACGGCAGAGTTGAGAAGGTGACGTCGGCGTGGGCGGCCGTGGAAGCCACCGTGAATGCGCGACCATTGAGCACAGACAAGATACGCGTCGCCCCCGTGGTGCCGGTTGCAATCTTGAAGTACTGGTTCGGGTTGGTGCCGACGGCGGCGCACCACCACACCTGCGCCTTGCCGGCCTTGTCGTTCGGGTCCACATCCAAACACACGTTGCTGAAGGTCGCGTGGGCCACCTGGTTACCGTTTTGGTTGAGAGTCCACTTTTGGTTGCCGTTGTTCGAGTCGCACGCATACATGTGCAGGCGGTAGCCGATGGGCGCCGTCGAGTCCTGGTACACGTCGAAGCACCGGCCGAGCGCGCGGTCGCGGATCTGCTTGGTCACCGTGTTGTACACGAGTTGCTGACTTGGTGCTGGTGTCGCTGCCGGGGCTTGCACGAAGATGTTCCACATGTCTGTTGACACGATCTTGCCGAGCTTGGTCGTGAGCGTGAACGGCAGGTCCGTCGTCGGTGCAGGAGAAGACTTCGTCGGCGCAGGGGTGGACGTCGTCGGTGCAGGAGCGGACGTCGTCGGTGCAGTGGAGGTAGGGTTGCCGTACGTAAAGGCGAGGCAGAGCGGGCCAACGTGAGCGGCGTCACAGATTGTCTCGGGCTTGAAAGCAATGTAGTAGGTACCGGCCTCGGCGGTCTTCGAGAGACCGGAGCCGATAGGCCCGGCGTAGATGCCCCAGTCGGCAACCGAAAGCGAGAAGCTCACGGTTTGCGAGGCGCCCGGCGCGAGGTCGATCTTGGTGAACTTCTTGAGCATCTTGGTTTCGACGGGCTGGCTCTGGCGGGCCTGCTGTGACACAAAAAGGAGAACAGCCTCCTTGCCCTGGAGCGTGCCCGTGTTGGTCACCGTCACGGTCGCCGTGATCGCGTCCGCGCCGCTAACTTTCGTTGTGCTTAACGAAAAGTTTGAGTACGTAAAGGTCGTGTAGCTCAAGCCCGCGCCGAAGTCCCACTCGGAAACGCAGCTCTTGTTGGTGCACACGCCGTTCTTGCGCTGAAAGTAGGGAGTCACCATATCGTCGACCGACGTCGTCTTGGGGTATGTGATCGTGAGGCGACCGCTGGGGTTCACAGCGCCCGTGACAATCTCGGCGATCGCCTGGCCACCGGCCTCACACGGCAACATGGCGTTGATGACAGCGTGGACGACGTCCGCTACGCCGTTGAGGATGCGCGGCCGAGCCTCGACGAGGACGAGGATAACCTTGGTGCCCGTGGATGCGATGTCGCGGATGTACTGGAGCTGACCTGCCGGCAATGTCGCGTCGGCGATGTTGCCGCTGACCTCCGTCGACGGCTTCTCACCGACAGCGATGATCGTGTAGTCCGCCTGGGCGGCGTGAGACTTGGCGTTGGCAAGGTTGTCTGTCATGACGCCGTCGATGTCGACGCCCTACGATGCGTGAACTCCCTGGCGCCAGTGCACGGCTGCCTACCTGCATCACTTTGATCTTGGAGCTGGCGTCGGCGCCATAGATGTCCTGGAAGCCCTTGAGAATGGACTTGCCCTTGGGGAACTGGTCGTTGCCCGAGACACCCTGCCACTCCCACGTCCAGGCACCGCATAGGTACCCGATGTTGTCGATCGACGGTCCCGTAAGGAAGAGCTTAGGACGATCCGCGAGCGGCAGGACGTTGTCCTTGTTTTTGAGGAGCACGATGGACTCCCGCGCCAAAGCAAGTGCCTGAGCGCGGTCGGCGTCGCTGCCCACCTGGCTCACGAGGTTTGCGCCGGGCACGGGCGTGTCGTACATGCCGAGCTGGAGCTTCATCTTAACGACGCGCTTAGCACCCTCACGGAACCGCGCCGCCTTGAGCGTGCCGGCGTTGAGCAGGTTCTTGGAGAGCTGAATGAAGTCGGGGTCGTCCGGCACCATGCTCATGTCGATCGACGCCTGGTTGAGACTCATGGCGATGGCTTGCTGGCGCGTCGTGACACCGACGTTGTGGTTCAGCAGGTTGTAGATGTCCTGCCAGTCGGTCACGAGCAGCCCGTCGAAGCCCATGTCACGGCGCAAGAGGTCAACCGTGAGCTTCTTGTTGGACACCATCGGCACGTCATTCACGACGACGTAGCTGGACATGCCCGAGAGCGCACCGGCGTTGATGGCCGACACAAACGGCGGCGAGTAGTAGTTGAGCACCTCGTAGTCGCTCGGGTACGCGTTGCCGCGGTCGTCACCCGTGGAAGTTGCACCGTAGGCAATGAAGTGCTTAAAGTTGGCTGCGACGCCGGGCACCGACTGGATGCCGTTCACGGCTTCGGCGATCATCTCGGAGACCAGATACGGATCCTCGCCGTAGCTTTCAAAGATGCGGGACCACCGCTTGTGCACGACGACGTCACCGTTCGGCGCGAAGATCCAGTTGATGCCCGAGGCTGCCGAGTCGCGCGCCGTGATGTACGCCGACTGTTTGACGAGCTCGCGGTTGAACGACGCGCCCTTGTTAGTCTGCTGCGGCGAGAGCGCGGCGCCTTTGGTGTAGCTGGCGCCGTGGATGCTATCGAGGCCGTAGAGTACCGGCGGAGCGCCTTCCTCCTTGAAGATGGCCTGGATGCGGTCGAGCATCTTGCGCCACGCCGCCGCGTCCATGGCGCCATTGAGGAACGAACCGACGCGCAGCTTGGCACACTCGCGGACCTTGGTCTCATTGAGGCTGCCGTCGGCGTTTGTGATGTACGAGAGGTTGATCTGGGTCATCTGACCGATCCACTCGTCCACGCTCATGGCAGCCACCTTGGCTTCGGCGAGAGCATTCCAGTCGGAAGCCCCCGCAGCAAGACCAACGGTGGCGGCTACGAGCGGAAGGTAGAGCTTCATCGAAGCAATGCAAATTGAAATCTGAACCACACCGACACTGTGGGTGTGTGCCAAAAGGACGTAATCAACCGATGGTATGGCCAGATGGCACCATCCAGTACTAGTCGCGCTTACAAGCCGAAGGTTTCTCTGTCGGCCAAGAAACGCCGCCCACGCCAGACGACCGCAGTCAAACGCTTCCTATGCAATCAGTCTGAGGCACTGAGGGAAAACTGCGGGCGGCAAAGTGGTGGTGGCAAAGTGACGTAGCCCCGTGGTCGTGACCCGTAGAGGCATGCATCATAATTCCGGTGCAGTACTGTGCAATGAGCGCATGATAGATATCAGACTGGAAGCGTGTCTCTGCGCGTGTGCCGTGCGTAGTATGCAGTATAAACCTACAAGGGTACATGTATGTGGTAGACAAAGTGCACCGTTCGAGCTGGAGACTTTGGCGGCGCGCCGCACACTCCGGCAGTCTATGCTTTAGCCGTTGAGCACGAGCTGAGACGTCTGTACCCGGGGAGCGCTGCGATGGACTCGGCGAAGTGGTCGCTGTACGA
Organism: Achlya hypogyna; assembly: GCA_002081595.1. Lineage (NCBI taxonomy): Eukaryota > Oomycota > Saprolegniomycetes > Saprolegniales > Achlyaceae > Achlya > Achlya hypogyna. The sequence goes on along the minus strand of JNBR01001545.1, from coordinate 6,098 downwards.
GGTCGTTGGCAATGTCATTACTGCAAGCTTCAAGCGATGATCGGCGAAGACGATAGGAAGGCACAACAAAGCAGGCACCAGGCTCCATGGGCGAACCCATGTCATCGAGAACTTCTTGGTCTTCTTTCACATGCAATCGTCGGCCCATAGGTGAATCCTCTACGAAGGACATCTCCGTTGCTTTACTGCAACGGCGACTGCAGACCAGATTTGCTCCTCGACATGACAGCTACAAGTACAATACACTTGGGCCAATTTGTGGTTGTAGTCACCTGTGAGTCACATGCTGTAGATTTCACACATCCCACTGCATCTGATAGGTCAAGTGGGAGGCGCGATACAGGTACAGTGTAGTGATGTTATTAGGACCTGCACGCCATCCAGACCATCCAGATGAGGCAACTAAATATGCACCGGACCACGCATCTCCATGGCCCTGCGAAAGCTCCCCTCCTTGCTGACCAGTGGGGTGGAGGCATGCGACGCAGTAACGCGACGTTGGTCCTGGCAAGAAAGTCCACCTTCGGCACGATGGGTTTGGCTTGATATTCTCGATCGCAAGGCCCCAGCCGACGACCGTCGTCAGGTCCACTTCCGACATCGGCCGATAGGTGGCGTGTGCGACGACCACGGTTGTGTGACGCCTCAGTCGCAGAACTGTCAACCGTTGGACTCGGCGGGGGCAGAGTTGGCAGGCATGGTAGCCCGAAAGGCGAATTAGCTCCAAGCCTGAAGGCAAAAAGGGAGTAAAACTTGATGATAAGCCCAAAAAGCTAGAAAACACAAGTGCGAACGAATTTCCTTGTAGATGTAGGATGCCTTGCGTTGTCCACCCATGAAGCCCCCGCTGTCCTATCGCTCTACACCTTTGGAATATTGCTGGCAACGATAAATCGCGCTTCTGATGGCAAGGGATCGTGCCGATTCGTCAGCTTTGTCTTCAAGCGAGCAATACGAAAAACCACTCTTCCATAGTGGCCTGGGTGGCCGATGGCGCTGAGTACTCAAGCACAAGGACTGGAATTTGGAATGCCGTGGTCGTTCGAGTTGATGTCGCGGTAAAATTGATTTAGGCATTTCTTCTCACTTATTTGCAGCGAAGAGAGCAAAGTTGGTGCCTCCAGCAGCCAAATCAGATCTTTCATGCCGCTACCCAGCAGAAAAGCGAAGCACTTAAGCACGATAGTCAGAGACTCCATGCCAGGGTATTTGTTGTCGGTGGCCTCGGCATGAAGACGATTTTGGTCGCCTTGTCAAGTGCGTTGTGCTGAGAATATCCGTAAACTTTGTCTTCGGCAGTGGTGACACATTGATGAAGTAAAACGAGACGTTTCATCGGAATCCTTTAAATTTGAGACCGTGCTCGGGATGGCCTTTCGCCTCTTCCCTCGCCTTCTTGATGTGCGTCGCAGTCGCCGTATGCCGCTTGTACTTGAAAGCATCGTTTTTGCGCTTGGAGTGTATCTTCACGACGACACTCGTGCATTCAGTTTAATGAATATGTTTCGATGGCATGAGGCGTCGTCACCTTGGCGACCATGGGAAAGATGGCGCCGTTGCCGGACAGGTTTTTCCAAGTGCCTAAGAATATGCTTGCCTTGAGTATGGGCCATATTTTTTCAAGCGACGCACAAACTGGAGCGAATTAAGCACTTCGATTTAAATATCTCGATTTTTAAAAGAGATTTTTTCTTGACAGTAAATTCGCCGGCACAGGGGACCAAAGGGGAAGTTCCCCTTTTGATCTTGCCATTTGTATATCCTCTATTTTATATTGAAGGAGTTGTATCCAAAGCGGAACATTAAACACTCCCCGAGGCGAAGCTGCATGGGAATTGGCCGCCGAGGTTGACAGGAAGATCAGGACAAGGCCCGCCAAATGTGCGGTTCTGCCTCAGAGCCGATGGGCGACCTGCAAGTGGCCATCCCCGTTTGTGCATCCAAGAAGCGTAGCAAAAAGGGTAAACGTGAACCAATCTGCCAACCCCACTGGGGGCACAAGTCGCACGCAACGACGCCTCAAAAGGCTTCTCACTTGTTTTGGCTCGCGGAGTGCCAAAGAGGACCAACTTTGTCCGTGGACTGCGAAAGATTCTATTTGATTGACATATGAGGGATTTGGTTGTACATCACAAATATATTGAGGCACGGCTACCGGAAAACGATATCGGGTGAGATGTCGTTGTGATGGCATCTACCTGTACTATTAGCAGGGCTTGTGCGTCCGGTACCAGTTTTTGCGTCGTGCGCCTCGTCTGTGCTGGATTTGCAACCTAGGCTACAATGGAATCACTTGCAGTGGCCACAAAGCCAAACTTGCTGCCGACGGTGAAGAAGGCATTGCGCACAAAATCGATGGCCCAGTTGGCAACACTCGGAAAGCTGCCAAAAAAAACCATAACGAGGTGCTGAGGTCTGATGAGCGGGCGATCATTGCGAGCCAGAGCCGTCATTTGCAATGCAACCGCTTGATCGGCGACACCGTACTGAAAGCTCAGGCAGAGCGGGCCGAGGTTCTTGGCGCCGCACACCGTCTCGGGTTTGACCGCCACAAAATACGCGCCCGCCTCCGCCGACTTGACGAGGCCCGCGCCGATGCCACCCGCATACACGCCAATGTCCTCGACGCCGAGCTCGAACGTCACGGTCTGCGACTGACCCGGCGCCAGCGTCACCTTGGCGAACTTCTTGAGCAACTTGCTCTCGGTCGAACGAACCGCCGAGCTCACGAACAGCAGCACGGCCTCCTTGCCCGCGACGGCGCCCGTGTTGGTCACCGTCACACTCGCTGTCAGCGTCGCCGACGCGTTGATCTGCGTCGCGCTGAGCGCAAACGCCGAGTACACGAAGGTCGTGTAGCTGAGTCCCGCGCCGAACGGCCACTCGGCTACGCACGCTGCGCCCGACGGACACTTGTCGTCCACGCGCCGGAAGTACGGCGTCACCATGTTCTCGTACGCCTGGTCCTTGGGGTATGTGAGTGGGAGGCGGCCGCTCGGGTTGACGGCGCCGAGGAGGATCTCCGCGATGGCCTGGCCGCCCATCATGCACGGCAGCATGGCATCGATGACAGCCTCCACGACGTCAGTGACGCCGTCGAGCAGGCGTGGACGGCCCTCGACGAGCACGAGCACGACCTTGGTGCCCGTGTCTGCAAGGTCGCGGATGTACTGGAGCTGACCCGCCGGTAGTGTCGCGTCCGGGATGTTGCCCACGGTTTCGGCGTAGGGTGCCTCGCCGATGGCCACGACGGTGTATTCCGCAGCTCGTGCAAGCTTTAATGCCGCCGCGCGTTCACCGGTATCGCGGCCTGTGATGTCGATGCCCTAGGAGATTCTTAGGCTAAGGGTTTTTCCCGTGGTTGGGGAAAGTACCTGCAGGTACGAGAGCGTGGGGGAAGCGCCAACCAGTCGGGTGAACGCGGTCTTGATGCTCTCGCTGCCAGAGAAGACGCGGTTGTCTCGTTGTCCCTGCCACTCCCATGTCCAGCCGCCGCAAAGATACCCGATGTTGTCCATGGACGGGCCCGTAAGGAAGACGCGCGCTTTTGGCGGCAGCGGCAGCGTGCCGTTGACGTTCTTGAGCAGCACAATGGACTCGCGCGCTGCCTCCAACGCCACGGCTCGGTCCGCCGCGCTACCGACGCGCGCAACGTTGTCGGCACCGTGCATAGCTGCTTCAAAGAGCCCGAGCTTCAGCTTCATTCTATGCGGATGACAACATGCGTCGAAGAGCCCTGCGCGGGTACCTGATGATGCGCTTGGCCGAGTCGCGGAAGCGCGAGGAAGGCAGTACACCAGCTTTAAGGAGGCTCTCGGCGTACCCAACGAAGCTGGTGTCGTACGGCACCATGCTCATGTCGACGGACGAGCGGTTCATGGCCATCGCGACGGCTTCGCGGTTGTCGCGCGCCAAGTGGTGCACAAAGTTGAGGTGGTAGATGTCTTCCCAGTCGGTCACGAGCACGCCATCAAAGCCCATGTCCTGACGGAGCAAGTCCACCGTCAGGCGCGAGTTGACCACCATCGGCACGCCGTTGATGGAGGCGTAGCCCGTCATGCCGGAGAGCACGCCGGCGTCGACGGCCGCGATGAACGGCGGCGCGTAGTAGTTGAGGATCTCGTAGTCGGAGACGAAGGCCGTGCCGAGGTCGTCGCCCGTGGACGTCGCACCATACGCGCCAAAGTGCTTGAAAGTGGCGCCAACGCCCGCGACGGACTGGATGCCGGTCACCGCCGCCACACCGAGATTCGCGGCCACGTGCGGGTCCTCCCCGAATGTCTCGTAGACTCGCGGCCAGCGCTTGTGCTGCGCGACGTCGAGGCCGGGGGCAAGGGCCCAGTTGACCCCCGCGGCCGCCAGGTTCTTGGCGGTGAGACGACCGAGCTGCTGCACTAAGCCGGCATTGAACGATGCGCCGAGGTTGATCTGGTGCGGGGTCATGACGGCGCCGTGCACGTAGTTTGCACCGTGGACACTGTCGAGGCCGTAAAGCACCGGTGGTGCCCCGTGGGCGGCGTAGATTTGCTGAATGCGCGAAAGCATCCGCCGCCACGTCGGGGCGTCGAGGAAGCCGTTAAGCAGCGCGCCAACGCCGACGCGCGCGCACTCGGCAACAGCAGCCTCGTTGAGCGACCCGTCCGCGCGCGTAAAGAAGCCAATGTTCACTTGCGCCATCTGCGCAATCCACTGGTGCGGCGTCTACAAGCTGATGAGCTCATGCGTGAGTGAGGACGCAACCATGGCAGCAACCATGGCTTCGGCTCGCTCATCCATATCGTTCTGTCCTCGCACGGCACCGAGAGCCAGCATGTTCAAGAGAAGCGTGCGCATCTCGCTGTCGAATCCGAAATGGCGGGGATGGTCATATGCACCTGGATACTTCTGATCGCAATCAGGAGCCGTCGCTGCCGGCGCTCTAACTCGGCACACAGTGGGCGGACAACACGCGCGCAAGGTTTTCTGAACAGCGGCAGTCGCGACGCGCTTGGGTCCAAGAGCCAAGCGACCGCTGCGGCTTCAACGCAGCAGCGGCGTCGGTGGTTGCAAAGAAGTGGGAGCCTACCTCAACGTTGAAGTTGCGGCTGCACGGCAACTGCACGTGAAGCAGCTCTGCAACAGTCGCACTGCAATAAACACTGAAGAAGCGCACGCTGCGCCAGCGGGTACATTATATGACAACATTGTACAATCCTGCGAAACATCATCCACAAGTGTTGCCTTCGAGCAGCCAGTGGAGGAATTAAGGCAGGGGCACTGCTTGGTTCTGGTACTTGAACTTCTGATACTTGATCCAGGCACTGTCCGTGGCATGGCAACTCCACAGGTGTGAGGTCGCCCCTGAGTCGCTCTGCATGTCGAGGCAATAGCCTGCATGCGTCAAGTGGCGAAGTTGGCCCGTCGTCGCGTCGAATTTCCACCGTTGGTTCGCGTTGGTGGCGTCGCAGCCCCAAATGTGAACGCCGCCACCGTTTTGGGGCTGCCAAGCGTCGAGGCACTGCGTCGTACCAGCCAGAACGACCTGGTTGGTCATGAAGTTGAAGTTCCAGACACCGGGACCAGAACTGAAAAGAACGCCGTTTCCTTGCGCCGTGCCTGCCGCGCTAAAGCGCAGACCACTCGCAGTGGTCAGTGTCGCTGGCTCAGCCGTGACGCTCGAGATGCCGAAGAACTGGTTCGGGTTTGTGCCCAGCGGTGCACACTGCCACACCTGCAGGCGCGACTGGCTGTCGGTCGGGTCGGCGTCCAAACACAAGTTGGCGTGCGTTGCGTGCGAGATCTGGTGGCCCGCCGCGTTAATGCGCCAGCGCTGGTTGGCGTTCGTGGCATCGCACGACCAAAGGTGCACCGAGAAACCTGCGGCCACGCCCGCATTCGGGTACGCGTCAAGGCACTTGCCGTTTCCTACGACCTGGAGCTGCTGCGTAGCCGGAAGGAACACAAACTGCTGGTTCGAGAGCGGGTTGCCGGTCACGGGGGTGTACATAAAGGTATCCGAGTCGGTGACACCAACGATCTTGCCGTTCGTCTTGGCGTAAAGCGTTATAGGGATCTTCTGGCTTTGGCTGCTCGGGTTGTACTGAAAGCTCAGGCAGAGC
>JNBR01001544.1:0-28522 GCA_002081595.1 Achlya hypogyna | reverse complement strand
AAAAATGCTAGGGACTGTGCCGCCCACGCCTAAATACCACATCAAAGTATGCCATTACCTTGAAAGCATGAATGTTGTATCTATGTGCACCACAATATCTATGTCGCGCTGCGAGCGGTCAGCATCAACGTACTTTTGAAGCAGGTGCTGTGTAGTCAAACCTGCAGCATTGTATAAGAGCTATGTTTGCACGTCCTACCGTACCCACGCGTAGCGGGAAATCGCCATCACCCGTGCCGATGATATGGTCGCCAAATTCATCAGAGGCGACACCGATGATGATAGGCTCGCTTTGGTCTTGTTCCAGTCGTTTATTCATTAAATGAACCGTGTGCTTGACACCTTCGACGCTGTCCTTGAATCCAAGCTTCTCACGAATTTTTGTGACAGATGTTTGAACTTGACGTGGGGTTGGCAGTACGACGTCTTGAAATGCTGAATCTGCAGCAATCGTGCTGAGACACTTGGCTGACTTCGTGTATGGATTGTCTTGGATGATCGTTTGAATAATATCTTTCATTGCACGTGTCATCTACCAGATTGATGTGTCCAAATTCTGAACAGTATGAGATACCCTTGGGCTCAGAAGGTGAGGCTGGAGCGCCGCTATGATCAAAGTTGTGATGTCGAGCAACCCACACTCTCGTGCGATTCGTGAGCGCACATGTTGTCATCTGGTAGCGTGCTGGGCAAGCGGAACCTTGTGCCTTGCACCGAGGGCAATTGACACAACCCGTGGTGGTTTGGACCGTTTTTGACAGAACCCGTACATCGCGACAAAACTCGTGGTGGATTTTACTGTAACTTGGCGTATATGTACGTTTTTCATATGGATGGGAGCAGCGGCCGAGTCATTTCCTATCCAAGTACATCGCACTACTGTGGACACCCAAGGTCACAGACGCGGCGCGCCCTCGACTCGGTGCGACCCCAACTCTAGGAGACGGAGGCGCTGTCCTTGGAGGTGCACGTGCCGCTCAACGAGACTTGCACGTCGCTCACAATTATAGTATTTACCACACATTACGCTGTGCTGTTCTCTGTTGCTCATAATAATCTTTGCCACAGCTCTCTGGCGCAGCTCTCTGGCACAGCTCTCTGGCACTGCTCTAGCACAGTGACAGTAGCGCATTCTTATGACTTATTTCAATTTGATCGTACAGGGCATGGAGCAGCAGAACAAGGAGCAGCACCGCATCGAGCTCGTCGAGAAGGTGACGTTTATGGCGTGGAGGCAGGCCAAGGAGCTCGTGGAGGACTACGCACTGCAGAACATGAAGAAGGTGAAGCAGGCGCCGGTCACGGGTGGGAAGAACTGCCGCTACCTCTGCACTTCGGTCGACTGCGCGTTCTTCGTCCAGTTCTGCCGGAGCTCTACCCATGGCCCGTGGTAATCTCGTCCTTGAACCTCGTGCATCTGAACTGCACGTCGGTCGCCCAGCCGACCAAGCGGCAGCTCGTCAAGTTCCCTTCCTTCCATGCGGCGGCGTCGAACACCAAGCCCGCCAGCGCCAAGGCCCTTGTTCGCCAGGTGCAGCAAGTGTACAAGGTCAGCGCGGCCTCCACCATGCGCACTGTCTACCGTGCGCGAAACGACATCCTCGACGAGATGGCGGGTGACATCGGCGTCGTCTACGCCACCATTGAGAGCTACCTGACGCGCCTACGCGACATCAACCCGAGCATGGTCACGGCCTTCGACCGCCACCCCAACGGTGTCTTCTCGCGCGTCATGTTTGTCCTCGGCGTGATCGCCTCGGCGAGCCACAACAACCAGCTCATTTGCTCCGTCGATGGCGGGCACATAAAGGGCAGCAACTACAAGGGCTTCCAACTGCTCTTGGTTGGTCGCGACGGCAACTTCGCAAACGTCACAATCGCCGTTGCGCTGGCCGATAGCGAGACGAAAGCCAACTACGTCTGGTTTTAGCGAGACGAAAGCCAACTACGTCTGGTTTTTCTGCAACTGCATCGAGGCCGGAGTCAAGCTCGACGTGCCAATCATGGGCGACCGCGCCGATGCCTTGCTCACGAGTGCGCTTGAGCTCTCATTGGGCCTGCTCCACTGCGGCAAGCACATCGAGCGCAACTGCAACAAGGAGCACAGGACGTTTATGGCGGCACACGGCACGCTTGTCTGGAAGCTTCAAGGCAGTGAGACTGAGGCCGCTTACAAGAGCACGCTGGCCATTATCTCCATGCTCGAACCTGGGGGCAAGGCAGCTGCGGCCTACCTCTCCAAGATTGACCCGATGAAGTAGGTTCTGTACCCCAACCTCTCTTTGCGCCCGTAGTACGGCTGGCGCATCTCGAACTTTGTCGAATCGGAGATGTCGACGACTAAGACGCTGGGCATCCGAGAGCTCCACCCCTTCATGTGCATCAAGGCTTCGGCAAACCGCGCGATGGAGCAGCTGTACGTCCGTTCCGAGCAGGCCAGGGAGTGGGTCGAGGCCGGGCGCACACTCGAAACTCAAAAGCGCTACGACGACGAGAGCGCACAGATGGGCTGCTACACGGTTAAGCCTTCAAGTCGCAGCGTCGTGTACGTCGAGAACACTATTGGCATCCCGATCCAACGGCGCGTGAACCTCGAAGACCACACGTGCACGTGCGTCCAGATGCTGCAGACGAAGATTCCGTGCCGCCACTACTGTGCCGCACTTGCCTAGATGAAACGCATGTCGGAAGTGTACACGGCTTTTGGCCGCGAGTACCTCGTGTCGACCTACGCCGATGCATACGCCGTCAAGTCCATCGAGGTCCCGCTTGACAGCGACATCAAACCTGACGGCTTGACGTTGCCCTGCCCCATGAAGGAGAAGAAAAATGCCTCCATCGGGGAGATCGTGACAAAGTCCTCTCGCGACAACCGCCATGGTCGCAAAGCAAAGCAGACAAAGAAGTAGTAGCGAATATAAGACAATTCAAGTAGTTTGGTTTCTAGCCTTCTAGTAGTCAACGTAATCAAGTCCGTTTTCTGTTTTGTGTCCACAGTAGTGCGATGTGCTTGGATAGAAAATGACTCGGCCGCTGCTCCCATCCATATCCAGAAGCGTAAATATACGCCAAGTTACAGTAAAATCCACCACGGGTTTTGTCGCGATGTACGGGTTCTGTCAAAAACGGTCCAAAACAAAACGGGTTGTGTCAATTGTCCTTGCACCGACTTGAACGGCAATACAGGTACCGTCGAGCCATCGTATGGTCGGCTACGTCAGCACCACGATTGTGAACACATGGTGGATACAGTGTGTATCGAATTGCTGAAGTTGGGATGACTGAGCGGACTGCGTCGTTCTCGTAATCATCCACATAGGGGTCCAATGGTACCACTCCAGAGGCCCCAGTGCGTCGACTGTCTCATTCTCCACCGACGCATCCTGCTCACCGCCGCACTCATGCGCCTGCGAGGTCTCCTACGTGAGCGCTCGTTCATCCACTCGCCAAGCCTCCTCTGCGACCAGACGGAGGCGCCGTGGTACCACTTCTACATGCGTCGGGACGTGCCGTCCTTCATCTCGCTCTTGTCGCTCACGCCGGCTGCCTTCGACGCCCTGCTTAGTGTCTTTGCGAACTTCTACGTCGTCGTCTCGGGTCCAGGCCGCCGCGGACGACCGTCGCGCATCCCAAGGCTGCACTGCGTGCTCGGCCTACTGCTTACGTACCACACTACCCCGACTGAGCAGAAGCTGATGTGCAAATCGTTCGCCGTTGCCCCCTCGACTTTGTCTCGAGTTATAAAGAACGCCGAGGCCGCCCTCAGCCAGGCGCTGCGCCAAATGTCCGATGCTGTCGTCTGCTGGCCTTCGCAGGCTATGCAGCAAACATGGGCCGCTGCTACGCAGCGGCGCAAACCTCGAGTTCAAGGTGTCGTTGGTTTTGTTGACGGCAAGAATTTACATGTACAAGAACCAACCAACAGCGAGCTTCAGAATGCTCTTTATAATGGTAAAATACAACCGGTTTGACTGTGATCTATTTTATTAATGGTGTTTTAAGGTTGGCAACATTGCGTCTATGTTACTGGTGTTCTTTGCTTTTGTATCGACGGCACCCTTATACGGGGGGGCCGCCATAAATGTCCGGGCTCATGGAATGACGGCGAGGTCAGCCGCAAATTGCAAGAGAAGATTGCTCGGGAAGGTGCGTTGGCGCCTGGCTGTAAGCTTTGCGCCGACACTGCGTTTCCCGTACGTGGGCTAGTCGAAGGAAAAATTATAACGCCCATTAAGGCGGGTGATATTGATCGCTATCATCCTGCTTGCCGACTTGGTGTGCCAGCGCTGAGAGACTCTATTACATCTCTGCGTCAAGCTGCCGAGTGGGGCATGGGCGCTGTCGACAAGGTTTACCGTCAGCTCAGGTTGCCTCTTCCATACGACCCGACGGTACGCGCGCAACGTCTCGACAAGATCTTCCGACTTTACAATTTTCGAGTTCGTAAAACTGGCATAAGCCAAATAAAGTCTGTATTTGGTGTGTGAAAGCGAACAGGAGCATGAGCACAGGTTGGGCGCCGCGGCATGAGCACAAGTTGTCGATGAGCCGACATGTCGCCATTTCCACCAAGTATGCTTCGCAGCGCCAGAATCATCGAGAGCAACAGCACGTACAACAGTGCGAAGCAGGACGCTCGGCGCACGGAGCACTGGACGCCATCGGTCTCGCTCGGCGGCGGCAGCGAAAAGTAAAACAGCGCGACGGCGAACATCACGAGCTACGACAGCTGCATGAAGACGTAAAAGCGCGCGGACAGCGGGCCGCGAAACTATTAATAACGTTACACCAACCACATTAAAAAGACGCTGCATAGTTTCGCCTAGTCTGAATTAATTGCTTCATTTTAGTTAACTTGATGCTGGGTGAGTTAACGGTTGAGGGTTGTGATCACGTGACGGCATGCGTTGGGGACATCGCAAGATTGCCAGCAATTGATGGAGTCCAAGAAGAGTCCTTCTCGCTTTATGAGGCCGCCCACTTAATGCGCGCATACTGTACGCTTCATCATGGCGTTTAGAAATGCCGTCGCGTGACGGATGAGTGAGTCCTTGCGGTCGTCCACATATTCCACGTTGATGGGGATGCTAATGACCACGGAGCTCACGACGGCCCACCCAACACTTGTGGAGTTTCAGAGATGGGATCATGCTCGTGCAAAGTGCTCTATTACTGCTCATCATGGGACCCAACTTCACTAGCACTTCTAGCTACTGGCTCGACGGCGTTACAGTGCTAAAGTGGCCGCGGCCACCCCCTCGCCGGCGCGCTTGAACGCGCCCACAGCCCTCAGCGTTGTCACACTCAACGTGAACAGCTTTGGACCCAAATACCATTCGCTCATTCCCCTGTATTCTCAACGCCACGACATCGTGTTCTATCAGGAAACCAAATTCTAAGACCGCAAGACTCAGGCCGCCGCTCGTTTCTGCTGGAGCCAACTCGCGTACACGGACGAGCTTTGGTTTGAGTGTGACCCACGCTTCCCTACCCGCCCGGGCAGCGAGTCGTGCCGTGGTGTTGTCACGACAGTCAGCCCTGACACAGGCATCGAAGGTCTCACTCTCGCCTCACCGTCGCCGCTTCCCGATGCTCTTGCCAATCGCTATGTTGTCGTCCGCGGCTTGCTCCAGGGCCGTCCAATCTACCTTCACAACATCTACGCGCCATCAGCAGCGGTGGAACGCGCAAGCTTTTTCCGTGCCCTGCCCCGCGCCTATGAGGACGACGCCATCCACATTGTTGGAGGTGACCTCAACCTTGCACTTTGCGACCGCATGGACGCCGCTCGCCCGTCTGTCGCCACACAAACCGGCCGTCCTGAGCTCCTCGACTGGCTTGCCTGTCTCGAACTTGGTGACGTCTTTAGGATGACGCACCCTACCCGGAGGGTGTTCACCAGCCCACGTTGCATGCATCGCTTGGACTACATTTTTATGTCACGCACTCTCGTCGACGGGCACAAGGTCGAGGCCTATCACGACCACGGCCAGACACGCTCCGATCATTCTGCCTGCGTGGTGACACTGTCGCCGAAGAAAAGCCAGCGTAAAGGGCCATGGGAGCCGCCCGGGTGGCTCCTACGAACGCCCGAGGCCCAGGCCATAGTCCACTCGCTACTCGATGGTTTCCTCGAGCGCACCCAGCTGACAACGAACGTCGCCAAGTAATACGACAACCTCGTCTACTACGTGAGACGTCACCTCCACCGACTGCATCGGCGTCTGCTGCAGGCGCGCTCTGCGCCACTGGATGCTATAACTCATAGGCTAGCTGCAGCAATCCTCGAGCTACAGGATGGCGTCACCGACGCCCGCCTCGACGCAGTACGTGCAATTCGTGCAGAGCTCAAACGCTACCACGCCCAAGTCCGTGAGTTTAAGGCGGAAGCCAGTCTCCACCGCCACCTCGCCGAGGCCGAGCGTTGCACCCGTCGCCACCTGCGCCCCCCGGTGCCGTGGCAACTACGCAAACGTGCCATCACAGCCATGTCGGACGACGACGGTGTACGCCGCACATCCGCCACTGCCATTGCGTCCACGCTGCATGCCTTCTACTCCGGTCTGTACGCTGCAGATGCCCCAGCTTCAATCGAAGCCCTGGATGCATTCCTTACGCCACTGCTGCCGCCTCCGCTACCACCAGGGTTGGCTGCCAGCCTTGCAGTCCCCGTGCTCGCCTCTGAGTTTTACGCCGCGATTATGGCGTCAGCGCCTGACAAGACGCCGGGGCCGAACGCACTTTCCAACGCAGTCCTCCGTCTAGCTCCGAATAAGTGGGCACAGGCGTTCGAGATGGTGTTCACGCACCGCCTCCTCGACCACGCCTCGCTCACAAAGGCCCAGCGCATGGGTACGACGATCCTTATACACAAGAAGGGTGACCACGACCGGGCGGGTAATTACCGCCCGATCAGCCTACTAAATACGGATGTGAAAATGCTGACAAAGGCGCTCGCCACGCGAGTACAACCGTGTGCACAGGCTCTCGTCCATGTCGACCAAAACGGCTTCGTGCACGGCCGGTCCATCCTCGCCAACATTGGGCGGCTTGAAGACAAGTTGTTCTACATGAAGCGCCACGCACCGTCTGCCGTCATTACCATGCTCGACTTTGAGAAGGCATTCGACAGGGTGTGTCACTCATACCTCTTGTCCTTGCTTCCACGTCTCGGGTTTCCTGCAGCCTTCGTAGAAACAGTGCGGTGCCTATACAACAGCCGCCAGTCACGGCTTTTAGTCAATGGGCAACTCTCAGACAGCTTCGTCATTGGTCGCAGTGTCCTCCAGGGGGAGCCTCTATCACAACTCCTTTTTGTGCTGGCAATGGAGCCACTCTGTAACCTCCTGCGACGACACGGGCACCTTGGCATTCACATGATGCCACAGTCCACACTACCAGCTACTTCGGGGACGACACGCAGATTTTTGCCCGGGACGAGGCGGCTCTCCGCAAACAGCTTGACCTTGTAGAGTCCTTTTGCGCCCTATCCGGCTTTCGGCTCAACAGAGCCAAGACTGAGCTCCTCACGTACGGATCTCTAGCTCCGGACCTGCAGCCCCTGGTTGTCTCCGCTAACGCCCCGTCCAAATCTCTCGGCATCGTCGTTGCTCCGGACCTACCCCGACAGGCCTGAGTCTCGTACGCCTGGACAACCCTGGACAAATTTGCCTCGCGTCTGACACAGTGGTCGTATAAGTCCAGCACTCTCGCCGGCAAGGCGGCGGTACTCCAAACTCTTGGCCTTCCCGTTCTCTGGTATCAGCTAGCTTGGGTAACGCCGTCAGCAGCCGATGCCGCCTGCATCAATCGCACGATGCTTCAGTACCTGCGCGGCCAGCCCATTGCGCGTTACGTCACAAGCCACGGCCACATCCTTGGCCAAGGTATTGCCTTCGGGGCGCGAGACCAAGGCGGCCTTGGCCTTGTCCGGGCCTTGGATATATGGACCTCTCGACAACGCTCGCTTGCCCGCCACGAGCTTCGTGGCATTGATGTCGAGTCTGCTACCTGCCAACCGTGGCTCGCTCCGGGCAGTTCTCTTGTCTCGCTCGCCTATTCTCCAGAGGGCGACCTCTATGATCTGCTTCACGGAGAACCTTCGCACCCAGAAATAGCTAGAGTCCTCAAATCGCGCCACATCCCCACGTGCTGGCCGACGATAGTCCGCGAATGGTGGAACGCGCATTCGCCCGCGAGACGTGCAGTGCCGCTGATGCCACTGACACGCTCACCTCCACTATGGCATAACGCCACGCTTGCCTGCTATGACCTACTCATTCCATGGTCAACAGGTCACAGGTCGAGACACGCGCGCACCATGGCCTTAGCTGGCTTCACTCGCGCCAACAGCCTTCGCACGGCGGTTGCTGACTTCGACGGCTTTCGCCGACTAGTTCTAAGCCGCTGTCAACTCAACGGCCTACGCCCTCCTCCTGAGGACTGGCTGCTTCAGGTCTCCATGATTGCTGAGATAGCTACCACCGACGCCGCCGCAACTGCCGCAGACAGCACCCAGCCAACGGTTCCACTGCCTAGAGTTGCCTCGTGTCCACTCCCGACAGCACACCTTCCGTTACCAGAGGACTTCTATTCCTCAGCTGGGAACATCGCGCTGGTTGCTGAGCTCCTTCAACCCGAGCACATTCTTCCGAAGTACTCTGACTTCATATATCGTGTCGTAGTCGGTGCTGTGCCGGTTCGTGCTCGCCTCGGCTTCCTTCCAGATGACTAACGTGGCTGCGTCTTCTGCGATGCGTTTGAAACACTCGAGCACCTCCTGCTCCGGTGCGCCTTCACACGGGACGTCTGGATGAGTCTGGAGCCGCTCATCTCGGTGCTGGAAATTGAGCTTCCCACGACACTCCACGGTTTGCTTTTCGAACCACTCCACACACGACTCCGGCACCGCCGCCGGGGTGTCGCGCTACTCTGGCCTATTCTTCGGGCTTGTGTGCTGTATACGATTTGGCTTGCACGCAATGACAAAGTCTTTCGCCCCGACACGCTCGACGTCTCACCACTCGCCGCCGCACACAGGGCGGCGCATCTCGTTCGGCTGCATCTTCACCACCTTCTTCTTAATTCTGCTGACGGCGCCCCTTCCGCCTGGTGCATGCGCTTCGCGCCGAGGTGTGGACGCGAACCTTCATTGTACCTACAGGTGCCCTGACCGCCTCCCCGCGCCGCTAGCCCACACGCGACTCCCCGCAGGCCACGAGAGCTCCACTTCCTTTTAAGTTATATCTCAATAGACTCAGTTCAACAACAGTTCTGCTGGACTATCATTTGCAAGCAGTGGATTTGATGCTGTTGAAGAATCGATCGACGGTATCCGCTTCCTTTTACAAGACCAGCTCGACGGCAAGTACGTAATTTCGCGTGGAGCTCGATGCCATTCGCTACTGCGACCGCCTTCAGTGTCAGCCGCATCACGGATGCGCCGCTTGGCCGACAGAGGTATCCATTTTCCCCGCGCGTGGGCGACGACATAGCGAGCACGGGGTCGATCAGCTCTCCGTTGATCCTCTCAATCTCGGTGCTGTTTTGCTTTTTCCGAAAGGTTAAAAATTCTCAACTTCAACGTCAATTTTTAACTTTCTATGCATGGTAAAATAAAAGGGACACACGCCAGAAAAGGAAGCACTATAGTTGGCACTTTGCATAATATACTCGACAGTGGGCGCGATAAACTGGACGATAGACCAATTTGACTGAACACAATATTGTTGGGATTTGGTCAAATGTATTTGACAAATGGCCAATTTAAAGTGGTAATGATGTAGCCAAGAAAATGCAGTCCTAAATGGTTTGCGCTTGCGTGCATACTAGTTCTTCTTATCGGCTGCCCGATGATAGTTGCAATACCGAAACTGTTTAAGGGAGAGACACGTTCAGTACGTATCCCGTTGGAGGATATCTCACCCTTATTAGCTCTTGAGAATTTTGACGGAAACTTGTTATCTTTCCTTCAAAATGTTAGCACCTGTCAATTACATGGGACATCAAAACAACAACGTCTAAATGATGAGTGTAAATACTAGAATTCTAATTGTTTATACTTCGAATTGAGTTTGGTACAGTAATTCATCAGTCACAGGACTTTTCATCAACAGGTCCAAAATCGACATATCGAAGTAATCGTTTCCAAGTGCCGAATTCAAGGGGCTTCTGCTCAAATCGATTTCCATAGGCACAGTCAGTTGATTGACGATATCAGATGACGCTTCGCTAACGGGTTGTTGCTTGCTGTGGCGATAGCAGTAACCGCCTGCACGTGCCAGAGTCGAGCAGGTGTGAATCTTGCATGACCGCCCGCCGCCATGGCGCACGCACTTGTTGTTGGTATGAACTAAACTTCGGCAACCAGGGGTTGAGCATAGTTTCTTGTCGATCTTGATTCCGTGCCGTCCACACAAGTTTCCGAGGCGTGCATTGGCGCTGCAGCCTGCGGCGATACATGGTTTGCGGCCACCATGGCTCACACACAGGTGTCTTGCGTACACTTGGTTCCAGCACGCAGCGACAGAGCACTTAGTGCGGTTTCGGTGGAAGTAACACTTGATGGAGTTTGGCAATATGGCATTCGTGCAACCGTGAAAGCAACAGGTCTGCGTCATGGTGAGCTAAATGGAGTCTGCCCCGAAGACACTGAGGCTACAATTTCCAGAGTGATGGTCTGTGTTGTGGACCGCACCAGCTGGTGGACGATTGGCACTTTTGTGTGGGACGGGTACTGACAGCATCGCCATGCATTGGCAGTAATTTACTCCAATTATGCAATAAGCTCTCGCAGATTGGCTGGAGTCTACGTGCAAACACAATGGGCTACAAATGTTCAATGCAAAAGTCGAAGTGCGACTGACTCACTAAAATCTTCTGTGCCCATCATCTAAAGTCTTATAGTGGTCAAGTCCTTTAATTTTCACTACGTTCTGGGGCATACCTAACGAAGCACTTTGCATTCGTGTAGCTCAAAGAATCTCGAGAAGTCGTGGCAGCTTTGGCTAACTGGAAAGAATTTTATTCGGACTGTTGCACTTCGCGTGAGAAATGATTGTTTGTCGGTGACGTATTGGGTAAATACAACGCCGTTATTTCAACGTCATCCAGGGAAAGCCGCTCGTCGCCCCTGACAGCTTGCTCACAAGTGATGCTGCGATGTCTTCAGGGAATTCAAACTAATAAACTATTGAGTGCATCGTGCAATACGTTGATTTTATAAGTGAAGACTTGTTCTTACCCAGCTAAATCCATCGCTAACGCAAGTGTGCCTCAAGAGTACTCATCCCACACCTCGAATCTGCCGTGACTGACAACGATTGATCGTCCACGATGGTAACACTTGCTGGCTTGTATTTTTTGGTGGATGCATCCAATCATAACAGTGATTAATACTTCGCTACATGCAGAAGCTTCAAACATTGCATACGAGAGCGGGCACTGAAGGTACTGCGAAAGTACTAGCGCACCAGACCATGGCATTTCTGCTTCGAATACCCATCCTTCACTTCAAAAGCCGAACAGACCCACAAATGTTTTTCATCCGCCTTGATAGCAGATAATGCACAAAATTAAAAAGTTGTTGACTCACTTCAACAACAACAAGAATCAGGAATCCACAATATTTTATTGAGGTCGCGGAGTGTTGTGGGCATCGCGCACTGGAATCATCATTTATTGGCAAGCATGTTTAGGGGTTTAGGGATTTAGGGGCACTATGACATAGGCCGCGTGATGGTGGAAGCCTCGTTAAGACCCGTTTGCACTTTTACGGCGTGTGGGCGTGTTAAATACCACAGAACAATTTGGAATAGCCAACAGATGCCCGACTCGATGGGCTATCAAACGTTTTTGGATAACGATGGTTCGTAGTCATGCACAATGTGATATCAGCGATGTACTCCAATGTGAAAAAGACATCAAAACTCCAAAGCTTCGTTCAAATTGCACGAATACAGTTACAAACCTTCAGCCACGAGCTGGGCGAAGATACTATCAGGAGTTGCCAGCAATGCACGGGGGGTGCCAAACTCAGCAACAGCCCCGGCATCGAGCACAAGAACCTTGTCGCTTGTGTCGATGATGGTAGCAAGGCGATGCGCGATCGTGAGCATGGTCGTGTGCTGGAAGGCCGTTGCGAGCAGTTCTTGTAGCACACTCTCCATAGCCCCGTCGACAAAAGCCGTTGCCTCGTCCAGCACAACTATACGGCTGCGGCGAAGGAGCGCACGGCCAAAGCACAGCAGTTGGCGCTGACCGAGGGAGACGTTGGTGCCACCGTCTTCTACGACGAAGGCAGGGCCGAGGTGGTCAAGGTGAATTTGCTGCAACACCAGTGCCACGGCGTCGGAAGTCGCTGTCCCCGTCGGGTCCAAGTTCATCCCAAGCGAGCCCGCGAAAAGTACGGGGTCTTGCGGAATGACCGTGACTCGAGATCGTAGCGTCGCGAGCGGGACAGACGCCACGTCGACACCATCAATCAATATCGCCCCGGACGCCGCGGGCACAAGCCGCATGAGTGCCGCGAGGAGGGAACTCTTGCCAGATCCGGTTCTCCCGCAAATGCCGACTTTCTCGCCGGGCTCGATCGTGAGCGATACGTAGCGGAGCACAAGCGGTCCGTGGGACTGGTAGCGCATGCAGTAGTTGTCGATGGTTATGCCACCACGCGTTGGCCAGCAGGCCATGCATGCATCGATGGCTGTTCCGTGGCTGTCAACTTCAGCAGGCAGCCCATGATACGCGAGAAGCCGTGCAACGGAGGTCATGTACGTCTGCACGTAGCCCATAACTCGAAGCACCTCTTGCACATTTGCCGAAAGGTTCATGACGTACACAAGAACTAAGCCAGCGATGTGCGCGTCCATCGAGTCGCGCAGCATCACAACGGCCACGGCCACGGCTGTGACGACGACGGCGCTCAGCCAGCCGAGCCGGATTTCAAGCCAAGTACCCGTGAGCCAGTAGGTGCCGTAGCTGGCGGCATTTGCTTCGAGAGAGATCCGATACTTGTGTACGAAGGCCGCCTGGACTCTAGCTGCTTGAATCGTTACATGGCCGTCGATGGTTTCCGTCAAGCCTGTGACAAGTGGAGCGCGAGACGTGAGATCGAGGCGCTTGAGGCTATTCGCTGTGTGGAGCGAGTACACTTGATACGATACGAAGAGGTAGCCGCACGGTAGGAAGAGCAGGATGATAACTGGCGTGTAGTACCCGACGACGATCAGGATGCACAACGTCTGGAACGCGTCGGTGAGAAACTGGTACGTAAAGTACGGCAAATCCGTGTCCATCGCGGCGAGGTCGCTCGAAAACCGATTGAGCACGTCGCCAAGCGGCGTCACATCGAAGAAACCGGGCAGCGACGCTACGACAACGCACCGAAGGGCTGTGGCATGGATGGCTGTGGAGCACCGAAGAGAGAAGACGATCACAAACATGTCTTTGAGCAGGCTCGTGACGACAGTTGCCAGTGCCAGACCAGCGTACAGTGGCATGGAACCGATGGCCGCTGCGATGTACGTGTCGAGGTACCAGTCGGTCACGTAGTAGGCAGTTTGGTACACGCTGTAGAGCACGAGCATGACAATCAGAATGAGCCAGGGCGAGACACCTGTTGCGCTGAGGTAGGACAAGTAGACACGATGAATGGGCAGCGGCGCATCCTCGTTGGTCTCAGTTGCTTCGATATCGTCTGAGTCGTCAGCACGAGCGCCGATGGTGTCCACAGGCGGTATAACAACGAAGCCATCCTCAGAATCGAACACCGCTTCGTCGTCGCACACTTTGGATGATAGAACTGCCTTGTCAACTGCCACTTCGTCGCCGACTATGGTTCCAGCCGTCAAGGTTACGACGCGCGAAGCGTGCACGAGCAGGTGATGGTGAGCGTTCATTGCCATGATGACCTGCTTGTCGCCAAGGAAGCTCCGCACTTGATGAAACACGTGGGATGCAACGTGGACGTCTAAAGCGCTAAGCGGATCGTCAAGGAGGAAGATGTCGGCCGTGTCCGCTTGGTACAAGGCGCGTGCAAGGTTGACGCGCGCACGCTGACCACCACTGAGAGCTGAGCCACGCTCGCCCACGACCGTGAGGTCGCCCATTGGCATTGCCGCTGTGTCGGTGACCAGACCTGTGACAGCGAGGACGCGTCGGTATAGTGATGGCTGGTACGGCCGATGCAACAGAATGTTGTTGCGCAACGAGTCGTCTGTGAGCCATGCTTCTTGGCCTGCGTAAGCGACGACACCACCAACTGCACAGCGAGGCCGCATGTCGCCGGCGATCGCTCGCAGAAAGCTTGATTTGCCACTGCCAACAGGGCCAACGACCACGGTGAAAGAGCCACGACCCGTCTTGGGCAGCTGGAAGCATAGGTTGTGGAGGTGATCAAAAGCTGGCACGTGGATCGGAGAGACAGGCAGCGGCTGGTGGTGCCCTTCGCTGGTAGGCGACATTGTACTTGAGGTTGCAGTTGGCTTGGACCAGGAAAAACTAGCATTCTCCATCGCGACCCAGTAGCCTTCAGTGGGTCTTACGACTGCCGCATCGACGTCGGCGAGTAGATAGGCTTGAACACGGTCACAGCTCACAACGGCCTCGGATGCATATCGCACGGCCGACGAGAAGACGTTGCAGGGGAAGCGTGCAACGACCATGAGACTCACGACTGCAAATGCTGCCCCGGCATTCAGCTCGGCACTGCCAGCGACAGCAAACATGACCACCGTTGTAAACACGGGTGCGAGGATGAAGACGTCAATGTTGACGTTGCAGAGGAGCTGGAACCAGCCGAGGCACTTAAGCTCGGCAATGCGCAGCCGCTCAACAGTGCCGACGAGACTAGACTCGTAGGCATTCAACTTGACAGCGCGAATACTTTGGAGCAGCTCCTGAGTCTTAGTCATGCGCGCGGCGGTCGCCGTCACAAGGGCTTCTCGTGCCCTCGACAGCACGTACGACAATCCAAAGGCTGAGAGAAGAAACCCTGCCATCGTGGCCGCACCCGCCACAGCTACGATCGCACCCATTTCAAAGCCGATGAGCACAAAGATAGCGAATAGAGCGACAGGAGACAAGACGACGTAGCAGACGCACGTGAGGCCATGGAAGAGCCGTTCGCTGTCACTCGTGGCGAGCGTGATGACGTCGCCAGATGTGAACTCGACCGCAGCTGCCGTCGTCGCCGACACAGCCTTGAGGTACACTTGATCCATCACGATGGAGCGAGCGGCATTACTCAGTTCGATGTTGATGCTCCACGCGTATCCAAGAATCGTAACGCCAAGAAACGAGAGGAGCGCGAGACCGCCAGCGAAAACGAGCCCTGCCGTAACAGGCTCGTCGCGCAAGCCCGTAACCGGGTTGGGTTTGCTCGACAGAAAGTTGACAATCCCTTTGATCGTGTAGGGAAGCACGAGGTTGATAGTCAAATAGATGGCGTGAAAGCCAAAGGCAGCGGCCAGCTGCGGCGCAAGTGTTCGAAGCAGTGCACGGAAGAGCCGAGGTGCCGGTCGCTGCCGCTCGGCCACCCATTGCCTTTGAAAGCGTTTGTGAAGGGCTACGACACTGTTGGTGGCGCGCAAAGACGGGACGGCATCGGCGTCTAGTGGCTCGGATGCACCTTGCCGGAAGAGCGGGTTCATCCATGCCAGCGTGAACTTGGCGATCCATGACGCTTCGTCGATGGGGCTTGCGAGCTGCTTGGCCTCGAGTACATTCCATGCTTTGTGGTTTGTGCGGACCGTCGAGAGGTGTGCACTGGGACGGTACCGCCGGCTGTCCGTGCCCGGGTACTGCGATTGCAGCACAGCGCTCACATTGCTCGGCCGCGTCTCCTCGCCGCCCGTAGGGGTGTACCGCTTTCTTCGGCTAGTGTAGAGCGAGGAGAGGACCTCGTGGTCGATAGTCCGGTGCATGGCGGGATTCTGAATGGCCCTTCATGCAGTCCGCGTCGAGGCTCCGGATGGTTCTGATAACAGCGCCATGCCTGCGAGAATCGAAGGGCAATATGCGTGCATTTTTCATGGGGCTCATCTGATTCGGATGATTCGGATACGACAGTACACAAACCTCAAGCCATTCCGAGCAAAGAATCACATCGTCCCACTTCGCCCGTACATAAAGGTACAATCAATTCATTCTGTTGTACGATTTATTCGAGTAGAAGTATCAACAGAAGCGGGATGCGACGGGCCCATTGGAGTGCCAACAAGAGCCGCTTCGAAGTTCTGCAGATCGAACATTGCAAGCCCAAATGTCGGGTTAGCCTCTCGCCATGCTTACTCGGCGTGTCCACACGCTTTAAAGCAGTAAGCTCTCACGCAACAGACTCTAACTTCAATAGATTCGTCTTTACGTGGGCACCAGGGATGAACAAAACATGCGTCACGCTATTCTAGCGATTCGCTAAACGGTTGGCGGCTGATCTGTGGTAACAAGATCTTTCACTAGCGAGAGCTGTGAAATACCTAATGCATAAAACTCCTAGCATGCCATGATGGATACAACCGTATGCATAAGGTGCTAAAGTGCGCCACTGAATACATAGCTTTTAGTGTTACCGATGAATAAATGACTTCCACTTTCATTGGTGAAGATGTGCAAAACAACAAAATAGTTACTAAATTCTACCTTTTACTACAGCGACAATCTGGTAAACTTGATCACCGTTCGCGATATTTCTGTCTAGAATATCGTAACTCCTCGAGATATCGTGGTCAGTTGATTCCCTTGGTTGAGAGAGCTTGTAGCGGACAAATTTGCCATCATCTATGGGCTGTGCAGCTGCGCCGCGACTAGGTTTCATCAGTGCGCGTACTGCGTCTTTCACTCACGAGGCGTTCGTGAGACAAGGGTGTGAGCCGACTGGACCTCCACGGGTTGTTTCCACCAAGTAGAGACCTGTGGCTTCAGGATCCAGCACAAATACTACTTAAAATATTATTGTTTAGAACTATAGGGAGCCGCAGAATAGTGAGGAAGACGGAGCGATTGCGAGGTTAAGCCCATGATTTCTGGGGACAATACGAGCGTCCGGAATTTTGGTCGCTTTTGGAGCGAAACACCGCATGATTGCCATACTTTTCAGGATTGGGTTTAGCACGAGCACTCAGTCAAAAACTGGGCACACTTGGAGAGGTAATATGCACGGATATTTTCATTCTGCTCGCCTGATTGGGCGAAATGATACTACCCTTTCAGCGGATTCTGAGCTGGAGCGAGTAGGCGGCTGAAAGCTGACCGAGCTCGAGCCGACGCCCTCAAGTCGGATCTTCGCATCAGGCCTAACAAGATCTACTTTGTGATGAAGCCCGTGCGCAGCGCACGAGCCGCACACCGAGTTGACACAACTGGCACCCTCCTTTTTTTGCCCAATCAAAAGGCCTCAAATTCCTCCAACCAATAAGGATGAACCCGACACCGTGTACTATAATGGACCTCACTCCAGTTCACACTAGGCTTGGAGGGGGAAGGAAACCTCCCAGGTTTCCCCACCCTGGGTGCAACTATAAGGGATAATAAAGCAAATATATTTGGCATTTCGCCCAATTTTGTGGGAACTTGCAAGATGTGACTTCGATGTGGCGTGATTTTAAACGCATGCCAAGTCTTGCAGACTCTTTAAGTTCTTCGCTTAGGATGTTGCTGTGCACGCATGTACCGCAACCATCAGATTAAGTATCAATCGAGGCGCAACAATGCAACGAATAACTGTGTTTGTTTAAATTGGATCAATTAGTTTTAGCTTGCCATATCTACTAGAGCTGGACTTTCTTCTCAGATTTGTGTGTGGATTAGCGTCAAGTCGCGAGGACAGTTTTTAGCGGGACAATGTGGTGGTTGGCCAATTGTTGACGCTCCAAGTGAAGAGCAGAACGGATGAGCACTATTTTGTCGGAATTCTTGAGGAGCGAGTGATGCAAGTGAAGATAAACAATTGCTGCTGCCAATCTGGCTGTTGTTACGAAAGGCTCCGTCATTTAACTAGTAGCGCAGATGTGTTGCTTCGACCTCTCATCAACATGCTGTTGTTTCGGATGATTTTTGAGTGCACGTATAATCTTATTACAGCACTTCTTTTTAGTATTGGAAGTGGTCGAGGGATGCTCATCGTCATTACGCCACCGACGGCGATGTGCACCATATAAGAAACATGCCACAACAGGATAAGACGCGCAGATAGAGGGAATAATCGTATCTGGGCACCACACAATGAGTGATTAGCGTAATTCACATTTTGTTTCTCGCTTGAATGAGTAAAATACAGATGAATGGTGGACTTTCTGTGCCTTGGCATGCAGCGAGACATCATTACCGTGGATGCTCACGGATAGGTGAAAGGTAGGGCTCGGCCTATTTATCGAGGGACGAGGAATCTAGTCGACCAGATATCGGTGTAAGAGCAACAAGTGACGTGGTCGGTGCTTGATCTTCAGTTCTCCAGAGCAGGTAGTGAACGTGGAGCCTGGCCATTCCTGCCGCGTCGATGGTAAGCGTTGACGTTGATGTGGGTGTCGTCGAGGCCCGAGCCACTAGTCTTGAAGTGTGGGTGGCATCATAAATCGCTGACTAGTGTCGGTCGACCAGTGTTTAGCCCTATATTGTGTACGATAAAAACAGTTTTCATAGGCTGGGAAATCGTATCAAACAGTGGTGTCGTTATGCATCGCGCGGCTCACGGTTGAAGTGTTGCACAATGCGTCACTGCACCATTCATCTGCTTAATGCCTCTAGCTCACTCCTTGAGATTGAAATTGCCCTATCGCCATTCAGCTTTGTACCTCAGCTTTGCACCTCTGAGCTCATTCTACTTGTTGGCATTTGCGGAAAGTGTGTCCAGTCGGGCTGAACCGAACAGTGCAGTATAAAGGTTTGTTTTTTGTCAATTATTGCGGCGTCGGAGACATTGCTTCACATAAAATTCAAGGTGGACTACCTAGCTCCTAGTGTATTGCCTCGGCGGCGGCGCGCGGCATGTGCAAATCGGTTTCTAGGCGTCAGGAGAGCGTGGGGGAGAATCTGAAAACGACATCACTCATCGCGTCGGACGGTCGCAAGGACGACGGGCATACCGTCTGGTGGCTTATGGCTTATGGTGGTGCAGTAGGTGCCAAAGGAGGAGCTGGATGCTGCCGGCCGCCTTTAGCGCCACCGGAAGTGCTAGCGCTGCCGTGTGCCGTACGAAGGTCAACAGGCGTTGGCCGTGTTTATGAGGTAAACACATCCGGATATTTGCCGTCACGGCGGGTCACCAACCGAGTTGCCTTAGGTGGGCGACTTTGTAACGTCAACATTCCAGTGCGCGACTGTAAATACCCGTACCACGTTTTTTGGCGTCCCTCGAGGAGTAGGCCAACATTTCTCTCGAGCCAGCCGGATAGAGTTTCATCTCAAGTTTGCTAAACGTAACTCATTTATGGCGCTGCACCTCCCAGCACAAGACGCGGTCATAACTTGAAGATTGTGCCTGATTCATACTGGCTCAAGCGAATGCATGCAACTGCCGTCGGCAAATCGAAAAACACCAGGCACGTATCGAGGGCACTTATGTCGAGGCATGGACATTTTAAGAGTAATGAAAAAGCTTCGTGCTCGTAGTCCGTAATTGTTCGCAATGAATATGTGCAAGTTATAAGCGAAAAATTAGCTGTATTTAGTCCGAGAATTAGGTAAGATCAACCCGAAGAATCCAACTGCGATACAAAATGATCAGCAAGGTTTTCCATGGCTCTTGTGCAAATCAGTCGGGAAACTTACAATTCATGGGTGTTGGTTTGACAGGTTATAGCCAATTGCTTTCGAGTTGGCTGGCTTACTCGCTGGCTCATTGTAGACCGTATTGCATGGTCCCACACCAAAATGAAGTGTCAACACTGACGTTAGATGGCCGCGGTATTCAGAGCAAAGCCATGAGGTACACCAACAGCGGTACTGAATATACTGTATCTATGGCTTGAATGCCACAAGATAAGCATACCTTACCCGATCTTTATGCAAAGGAAATCTTTCTTTGTGCCCTAGCGATGGATGGAGGCAACCATCATGGTGGCTGTCCATCGTTGGAACCCAGTGATGTAAATCTTGCCGTTTAGAGCTAGGGACAAAGCCACCCATACATTTGGACGATCGCGCCACCGGATTCGCGAATCGACATTACCCATTTGCGCTTCCCAAGATCAGAGATCTTGATCACAGCGCAACTGGTGCTGCAAAAAAAGCCCCATCAACGCGCGGGACCTCAGAGTATCTGCACCGACTTCATCCTCCCGTTAAGTGCAACAGTGGGGCCGTCTAGAGCAGAACCAGCATTGCCATAGCCTATATGAACACTCGCGTCGATGCCGACAGATCACGGGGGCATCACCATTTAAACCAAAGCATAACATTTTCACAGGATTAGGCTGCTCTTCACTAAACGCGAATACAAGCATCGAATAAATGCAAGAGGTGCACGAAATACAGTACTACCTGGTCCAGAGGGACACAAAATGCAGCCGGTGCAGTCGACGTCGCCAAGTCACAATGCAGGTCCACTCAGACGTGGCACTTCTGGCAGTAACCTCGCATCCTCGGCCGTCCGTGTCCACCCTCACTTTTTCATTTCCCCACGATCTATCATCAGCTCGATCGTCGAGTTTCACCACCACTAACAATCTCATGACGACTTGCTACTTTAACGATTGCGGCAACCTTGCGCTCACCGACAGCTCCAAGTGCGAATTTCATAAGCATCGCCTCAAGTGCCTCATGGATGACTGCCACAACCAAGTATACGCTCGCCGCCTTTGCGTACGCCATGGCGGCAAGAAACTCTGTGACGTGCCCGACTGCTCCCGCAACGCTCGGCTTGGCAAGTTCTGCTCGCTTCACGGCATTGCGACACACAAGCGTCACTGCAACGAAGAAGGGTGCACTAAAATGGCCCATGCCCGCGGCAAATGCGTTCGCCACGGCGGTGGCCGTCGCTGTGAGCACCCTGGGTGCCCATCGCACGCACGGCACAAGGGCTTTTGCAGCCGCCATACTACACCACTGCATCTACCGACGCCTCCAACGACGCCGCTCTGCAAACTCGAGGCTAAGCCCACGACCATTTCACCGCGCTGGCCCACGGACCCGCCTCAAATCAGCACTAAAAAGCAGTGCTCAATTCCTGGCTGCACGCGGCGTGCTCATGCTCGGCGAAAGTGCGTACGGCACGGTGGTGGACGCAAGTGCAATGTCGAACATTGCAAAAGCCATGCGCGCACTGGTGGTCTTTGTTGCCGACATGGCCGTTCGACATCAACGCAATCCCCGATGGGCGTACACGAGTGGGCACTTCCTGCGCCCATCGCATGGGACAAAGCCGAAGCTGAGGATGATGCCACGGCCATGCTTGACGCCGAGATTCTCGAATGCCTCGTCGTTGGCAACGACCTCACACAGCTTGTTGACGATGTTTTTTGGCCCCATGAAGGCATGCGTGTGGCTCTGGAGCTGGATTTGGAATTTTAAACTATATGTAAAGTTGTTTGTGAATGCAAATTATGTTTGATGCTGCCATGATGGAAGCACTTTTTAGCACTTGGTGTGGCTGAAGGAGTAACATCAATGGAAGGCTTCAATCGTGCAGAGCAGGATCAGATACCACAACCTCAAAGCGGCGGACTAGACTGTCTTGCACAAGTTGGACAGAAACTGTATTTTCAACTACATCACCGAACGACGGCTTGGACGTGGCGGGGTGCTGTACAAAACATAAAGATGCAGAACCTTTAAATACGATTTGTTGAACTGAGTGTATTGCAGTATGATGTACATCGGTAGGGGATATCAAAAGGCTTTAAATCCTTATGTGCTGAGAAAATGGAGGTCAGGCGGTACCAGGCCACAAGCTCATGGTGTTTTACAACCAATAACAAGACAGCACAAGCGTCTTCTAGGCGCGGTGCTTTAACTCCAGTATCAACTTGTCATGTGTCAAAATAACAATAATTCGACGTACACGTGTGTCGACCGGAGCATTGACAACCCTCTCATACAATCAATTACCACATCTTGATATTCCCAAATTTGCGGCCAAAGAAATTGAGTCAAGTAGGAAATGCGATGGTAGAGTAATAAGAAAAATAGGGCGTCAGTTAATGAGCGCTCACATTGATGGCGGCGTCACATACACGCGCTCAAAACTCTGTGCAAGCTCGTATGCGTGGTCGTCGACGATGCGTGCGTTGGCGCCAGTTCGATAAGGTAGTTTGTGTTACTTGCTCCTATGCAAATGAGACCCCTTCATTGCTCGCAGCACATCGACCTGATACAAATCTTGTGTTACACGTGCCTCTAGTTTAATGCCTTGCTCGATCGCGTGGTAAAGGCAATCGACTATGTCCTGCAATTTGATGCAATCGACTGCTGCTTTAAACGCTTGAATGATGCTGGCATCATAGGGATTGCAAGACTTATACGCTTGGATTTGTTGCTTCTGACGCTCAGTTAGCCTCCCGTGCGTCGTCATTGCGTTTGTTGTTGCTCTAGTTGTGTGAGCAAGCTAGTCCCAACGTTTGGTGCTTGGGTGTTGCTAACTGAGATGCATACAGACCATTAATTTGTGTGGTGGTGGTGGTGCAGTTTCGTCTTTAACTATCGTGCTTAAAAGGATAATTAACCTGCCCGGGATGTCAAGATGAGAGAATTTACTGCAGATGCGTTCCTCGCAAAGCCTACATACTTATTCTCAGCACCTCAACAACTATTTTCGAGCACGAAGCACTACATATATAGCTCTATTTCCAAAAGCTCACCTGCAGTGATTTTACTAAACTTGTCGTTAGCACTGACGAAAGGTACATAATCTGGCTTGAACGCAATAACCATGTCTTTTGCACCACCTCAAAGTCAGAACCCACGGCAGCACTCGCCGTAAAAGCCGCCGGCATGGCCCGCCTACACCTTTGATACCTTCTCCGTCGCACCGACGACGCAGCACTGCGCCAAGCGCTCGAACACATGCGTCAAGACCCCTGGTCCGCTTAATTCCTTGTTCCTCACGAACCTGTCAACACCCTCTCCAGCCGTCGAGAACCCACATGCCGAACTCGCCGCCGGCCAGTGAACGCGACAGCACTGAAAGTCTACCGCCCGCTTAAATGTAATTTACTCATTCCAATAACTGATGAATGTCAATTTTCACTCCTTGATTCCAAAAAAATCTGATTGCGCAAAAGAAGTAGGACAAAAATAGGACGTAATTTTTGTCCGTTGCGGCTTCGCAATCCCACGACAAACGACAACACACGTCGCCGCAATTCAAAATCACGCCCGCTTGATCCCAACCGTCTTTGAATTGAGCTCATCGGCACTTAGCGGACGCTGCTCAGGGCGCTCCTCAATGAGGAGGTTGCGGCTACTTATATTACGAGGCAACTAACTAAACTACTATTCTACGGGGGTCTATTGTTTTTACGCAGGCGAGAGCGGCCGAGGAGGCTGCTCGTATGCGCCAAATCGTTGGGCGAATGGCTCCGACTTGACAGCCGGCGGGTACTCGTGGCGGGTCGCCTTAACTTCCAGACGCGGCGCAGGCGCACTAGCCTCGGCCAGCGCAGCGAGACAGCGCAACGGGGGGAGGAAAGCATTCAGTGACGGAAGCACGGAGGCAGCCGATGCAAGGGGGAGGTGCGCGGCCTCTTGCCACACGGAGGGCGGCACAAAAGGCCGGTCGTAGTCGTGGCCCGTCGAGGCTGCGGCAGCCAAGCTCTGTCCGAGGGGAGGTAGAACGCCGTACAAAACGGGCAGGGCGATTGGGGACCGGTCCTTCTTGGTCGTGGACTCGACCTGCTTGGTGTGGCGGCAGCAGTATCCGCCAGTGCGCGCGTGGGCTTTGCAGCTTTCGACGCGGCACTTGCGGCCACCGCCGTGCCGCACACACTTTTGCTTAGCGTGGGCCATCTTGGTGCAGCCTTCCTCAATACACTGCTTCTTCGTGTTAGATGCGCCGTGGCGACTACAGAAGTTGCCAACACGAGCGTTCATGACGCAGCCCTCATACTGGCACTGCTTCTTGCCGCCGTGGCGCACGCACAAGTGGCGAGCGTACACTTGGTTCTGGCAGTTGGCGACATGGCACTTGATGCGGTTCTTGTGGAAGCTGCATTTCCGCGTCCCGGGCACCGCCGGGTGCGCGCATTCGTTGAACAAGCACGCCGTCACGGGCGCGTTCATCGGAGCAAATCGCAAATTGAAGGGTGGCCACGCGCCGGGGAGAGGCAGGGAAAGGGCGGGGGGCCACCTGTTGTTGGTCGCAAAACCACCTGGCCCACGCTGGGGTTGTGCATTTCTTACTGCCAGAAATGATGGTTTTGCCTTGCCAATTGTATGGCCCAGCGATCCTACCACGCCAACTGGCTGCCCTCAACGATTGGGCCAGAAGCGATGCCAATGTCCCACGCCTCCAGCGGCCTCCAGGGTCCCCTGACCCACGTCTCGTCGCCACAGGGGGCCCAAAGGGCATTCGTGCCAAAGGCAATCTCACAACGTTCGCCGTCGTGGTTTCACACGTGGCCAGACGTAACTCGTGAGTAGCTCACGATACATCGCGGCCATGTATGCAGATCGCCGTGTGTGATTGTATCAACGTTCGGCGACACGGCATACGTAAATCAAGTCTCGACGATGGCCATTTATATGGTTTTGCCGCCCGCGGTCGCTGTCGTGAGCACGACCACAATATGTTGTGCTGCTATTCATCCTGTCGAAACCAATAGATTCGACTGCTGGGCGGGGCTTTGATAGTCCAGGATGTCCTGCCTGGACACGCTGGTCACGACCAACCCTTTCTCTGGTCGGCCTCGCGCAGGATTGGTGGAGGTCATATGCGAAAGTGCAATGTAATGCCATTACGAAAAAGAAGTGAGTCTGTGTCGTGGGTTCGGGAGGCGGAGCCATTAAAATTTCCAAACAAAGCTTGAGGTTCAACTCGCGCGCTCCGTTCCTGCGACGGAAATCACCTCTACGGTGATGGCCTCCTTCGGCTAAGTATCTTGTTATATGTATACCATACGGGGATCAACATAATGGAGAGGTATACAAATTCCAAGTTTGCGTCGACGTCATGCGGGCTGACGACGGTTCATCGGCGCACAAAACCACGTACAGTAGGAGGCTGCGCCGTTGTGACGCGGCGTTGCAATGCGCCCAACGACACGGAGGCCGTTTTGTGTGTATGCACATTACCATCATGGCACAGACCCCCAGTCGATCCGAGCACATAGTGTAGTGACTGCAGGGGGCTCAAAGAAGGAGCAGTGACTAACTCTCACTTCACACGATTGTCGCAGATGAAAGCTGAGCTGGATGAGGCGACTGGACGGCGTGGTCACATTGTGGGCTGTGACGATTGGCTACACGCTGCTTGTCGGCCCTGATGCCACGTATGTGTATCCGGATACAGCGGACACGGCGGCCCCCGAAGTCCAGGAAGTCAACCACGACCACCGCCAACTCGAGTATTGTCTAGCCAGACAACGCTACGAAACCTAGCCGTTTAACGTTCCATCGATTGCAGAGATCTCTTTTTGCCGATGCAATAGAACTGTCATTCAAAACTTTTGCCAAGTGACAGATATATATTATATGCAGCCCCTGGAGAAAGTGGAGTAATTAAATATACTTGAATCAATGCAACAGATCGCTACGCTGGATGCTCGATTGAGTCTGTATCGAGGTTTAATATACTCAAGAGCATGCCGAAGTGCAATTCTAAGAATATTTGTCACGAGATGGTTGGTATGGGGTGGAATTCTTTTTGTTGACACTAGTTTGGTACCGTTGTTGTATGAGTACTGAAAATGAACTTAAATCGTGAAGATGTGGGACTACTCCAGCCGCGCTGCGATGATATCACATGCGGGGGTGTACTGGACGCTGGAGGGGACGGTAAAGGTGCGATACCACTGGACAAAAATACAGCATTCGAGACTTCAAAGATGCAAGGCGTCATGAACACAAGCAAGCTCAGGAGTCAAATATACCGAGTGAGGTCTCGGTCAGCATTAGCCACATTTCGTAGCTTTGCTTCTCGACTGCATTGGGTGACGACGTGGCTACTCAGTTGCTGGAGCGGGTACCTGCTCCCCGCTATTTGGCACGAAACTCGAGCTAATACTGTTGAATACGAGGAGTGGAGAGCCAATAATACTAAATATGTCGCCTAACTTATTACATATAAATCGCTGCCCTTCCGTATTGCATTACGCAAAAATGTGGTGCGCTCGAAGCTCTTGATGTTTCAACGGCAGTACAATAGAGCGCAAAGAAAGTCTGTCGTATATTTCACCCGTACGCTACCTGTGCATTGACAAGAAGTGCTTGACAACGCGTCATACCAGACAACGTGAAGAACTAGTCTAACGTGAATCCAAGAGAGTTACAGAGTAATATTTTACCATTTCTCGTGCTCAACCAAATCGGGAACTCATTTTAAATATTCAGTCCATCTGTGAGGTTTGATCAGGGCATTCATGGGTTCGTCGAATCTAAGCAACTAATTTGCTATATCGGCGCTCACAAAGTTATACTAACATGCATAATGGGCAAACACAGGAGGAAGGACACACGAGGCAAGCAAGTGGCGAAAGGCACGTTTCGTCTACATTCTTCCTCTCAGCCCAGGTTCACTTTGCCTCGCATTTTATTATTGAGTGGCGCATTATTGCCGGCGCAATGGTTTTTCGTGCTAACTATGTTACAATTTTTACTGGACCAGATGTGATAACTTCTAGAATTATGTCGATTCGTGTAAACTATCTAGTTAGTTTTCTCATCTCGAATGCAAGTCAATCCTATAATCGCTCGACTGGAACCAAACGCAAATTGGTCAAAGCAATGCGGAAATACCAGCCAGGATTTTGAAATCGCTATTGGCGTTTAGGTCATTGGTACTTAAAGAACGTCGAAACTTAGAATCAGCAAAGTTAAAGCTATTGGCCTCGCCGATGCTATCTGTATCGTTGAAGCAGCCTAGGTAAAACGCGCTCAATCATATTGCTAGGGCAATGCTTAAGTATTACTAGTCGTTTTTTGGAAACGTTGGGCCTCATTGCCAATTAGTTTTGCACTAGAATCTATTCAACATGGCATTTAGTTGTGTGAGGGCGAGTGACAATTGCTCATCGAGATAAACAAACAACTCACTCAACTGAAATTATGATGTACGAGTGATGGTCGAAGAGACAGCTGCTGATTCTGCCAGGCGATGGCATGCTTTTGAGTTGCTTTCGCTATCTCACCAGGGTGGTGAAATTCGGATTTCAAATTTCACTCACGTGATTTCACGTGACTTCATGTGAACTCAAGCCATTTCACGTGAAAGCCGGATGGTATCCGGTAACCACCTCGAGCGTTATCGTTCAAGAGTCCACCAACTCATCTGGACCTGCACACCTCTGCTATGCACTATTCGAGTCGTGCCCTGGCGCTTCCTGAACCAACCACAATTTCATAGCGCCTTAGCCTAGCTGAGCCTGGATTTCACACCCATGACTCGCAGAAAAACCATTGGTTTGATACTTAGCGCTCTCGATCTTTGCTCGTGAACCGCACTCGCGACCAAGAGGAATCCTCGAGCATCGCAACTATCGCCATAGCCTGGTTTAACACGTCGCCGACTGCAAGTGCACACCTGCTTCGTGCGTTGGGAACAATTTTTTCAAGTGAGGATTAATTGCTATGATAACGCACAATACGTTTACATATTTTGTGCGCCACCATGGACACGACCAAGTTCTTGCAGACAACCTAATGCTTGCCCTTGTTGACGACTGGTAACTCGGTGCCCGGGGGCTTAAGCTGCAACGAGGGCGGTCACTTTTGCTAAGGTCCATCGGGCAGCACTGCTTAATGCAGGCTTCGCGCGTGGTCTTGAACACCAAGTCGCTGCTCCTGGGCTCTGTGGCGCAGTGTGGTCGTGTCGAGTTGGAATTGCTGCTCTCACTTCACAGCATCTGGAGCGCGCGCGCAGTTCGTGGTTAGGTTGTCGCTCATGTGCTTCGGATCGGAGCAGAACGTGGTTTGGCAGTATCGACATGTACATCTTGCGTGACCACTAGGCGTTGGGCGTAGCCTCCCTGAAGAGCTTCCACTCGTGGCTTCGGTTCTTGCAACAGAGTAGGGACTATGAAAAGCGACCTGGTGCACTTTTGTTAATTGAGTCTTATTTTGTACTAATTTAAACTAACGACGAGTGCGAGAAATTGTATCAGGTATGTCTTGTGGTTGGCTGGGGCTTGTACTACACCAATTCCACTTTAATTTGGCCATTTGTCCGATATATTTAGCCAAACCCCAACTATATTTTGCCTAGTGTCCACTTAAATTGGCCTAGCGTCCAGTATATTTTGCCAAACGCCGGGTATATTATGCCAAGTGTCAACTATATAGTGCCAAACGCCAAATATATTTGGCCTAGCGTCACTTATATTTAGTCAGGCATTGAAAAAATTACAAAATTGCGCTGTTGTTGGTAAAACCGCATGAC
>JNBR01001543.1:5424-29968 GCA_002081595.1 Achlya hypogyna | reverse complement strand
CATCTTATGATGGCGCGTAGCGCACTTTTACTGAGTTGACCGTCGCTGATTGGCTGAAAGTCGACCAATGGCGGGGGCGGAAGCACGAAGTCGGCCGCTAATTGGCCAGAAGATGAAAACGAAAGTTCGGGATCGCAAAATGCGATGCGGTTGACGTCGATCGGCAGGCCCTTCTCTGGCTTCGGCTTGTCTTCACACATCAGTGACGCTGCGAATTCGGCGAAAGGATCGTCAAAATCGAATGTCGTGTCGGGCTCGACTTCATCGGTCACAAATAAAAAATCGTGGCTCGTGTTGTACGCCTGCTCTTTCGTCTGCTGGCGTCGGCTCGGTTTACGATGCCCATGGCCGCGCTGCTGGTGTCGCTGGCTGTTTTGCTGCTGGAACATTGGCTGCTTGGAGCCGTCAGCCATGACGCGGGTCTTGGAGTAGCAGTCCTTGGCGACGTGGCCCTTGCGGTTGCACTTGAAGCACGTGACCTGGTCGGCCGCTTGAAACACGCCGTCGTCGGCCGTAAGCGCAGAGCGGGCAGTGGTGTGCGTATCGGTGTGCCCTGCGTGGATGCTCACGCTGCGGAGGCGCTCGATCACACCGTCCAGCGTCTTGTACTTGGTGACGCCGTCTTCGATGCCTTCAAGGATCGAGTCGATCTGGGCCTCGAAGCGCTGCGGCATGAGGTACAGAAAGTCGATGATGCGCTCGCTTTCGGGTGATCCCAACAGCAAATGCGATGCGAGTAGTCCAGATCTGTATTTTGTCTACCGCCTTGGCAGCGGTCCGCCTCACCGACGCCGGGGTCGTCTGGATGAAAAGACATGTACATGTAGGTACTACTATCAATACAAGAATCCGTTGCCGCCATATTTGAGCAGCATTGTAATGCGGCGGGCGCCTTCAATTCTGGGACTACTTCGGCCCATAGTACCTTACGGATACGCTTCAGGAGGCCTTCGAAGGCTTTTCGAAATACTTGCGTGTCCCAGAAAAACTTGTCCTGGGCAAAAAAGTAACTCCAGCGGCAAAAGTTTCGACAAAAAGCAAGTACGGCCCAGAGGCAACGAAGCGAATCCCCAGTACTGGCGAGAGCTTCGCGTGACGATTACATTTCACTCATTAATTTATATCTGTGTTCATTGATGCGCCACTGCAACTGAAGCAGCGTTAGTGGCTTGGAAATTTTTGTTTCAGCGCTCGCTCGACGTGCCCGAGCAAATTAGGGCGTTGACACAGTACATAGCATCGACGCTCAAGCTCAATCCGGGTCGGCTTTTTTGGTGCGGTGGGCCACTGTGGTTACGCAGCATCGTAATTCGAAAGCGCAGCTGTGTGACAACGGCGTCGTGTTCCAAAATATGTATTTGGATTGGGCAATTTCATGGAAACAAAACTGCACGAAATACACTGTATGAGACAGTGTTTGCCCGTGGGGATCACGTTATGGGCACAAACCCTGGATAGTGGCACTTTTTGGGACTAGTCCCTCGGCCGTCCTGCAATCCTGCTCGCGGTGCATAAAACAATAGTTTGGTGGGTGCCGCAAAGATGCCAATCAGTGGCCCACAAGTGGCAGTTATAAGCTCGCCAACCGAGGGCCCTTCTTTCACAATTGAAGTTCGTACTCTAACGACGGCCGAGATGCCCAGGTGGTGGTGACTCGAGCTTGAGCTCTACAGAAACAGACTATATTGCCAAAAATGCACCAGACCTACAGGGTATGAGCTCCAACTCGGTATGGACCAAACAAACAGCGAGTGAACTGGGCAGTGCGTTGCGGGTCCGCACAAGGATTTTGTCTCCCAGTCGTACAGTGTTTGATCATTTTGGGTCTCCATTTCAACGCCATTGACAGCATGCGCGATTCCGCCCAGCTAGAAGGCTTCTCGTAATACCCTCCAAATCCCGCGAAGATGTGATGCCAAAAGCTACTTTTGAGGTGAGCTTGTAGCACATACAGCAGACGCCAATTAACACGAAATTTACAGCTTCATTACAAACCTCGAGCTGGATGCATTCAATAGGCGCAGCTCGACGTGGCCTCAGTGGTCGACACATTTGAATAAAAATAATGCCCACACACGCGCCCACCAAGGTTGCCCTTCTTGAGATGCTCTTCTACACACAGACAATATAGCTTTGAGAATGCTGATCCTATTGTTGTGCTGTAAAGACAATTTGATACGGAGATCAACATGAAAATTAGTCGTGGTTTGTAACAGCTGTAGTAGTCTTTATTTTCAAAAGATGCAATGTGGCCATAGCAGCAAGTAAGAGACTAGCGTTTCCAAGCAAGTACAACCAGAAACCAGATCACTCCACGGTTCATCGAGACTTTTGGACGACTCGGGGACCTCATATAAGGGACCTTAATTGGCAACGAAGTATCCGTGTGCGAGTAGAAGATCAACGGCAACAACTCTCATGAGGCGACACAGAATGCCTCCGTTCCGATTTCTCAAGTTACGATTTGTGGGTTATAGTGGAATGACACTGATTCGGGCTGCTTTGGGTGGACATATTAAGAGGCTGCGCCAGGCCCAGTAGAAGTACAGACCAATGTCGTTGCGGGCTGAATGCAAAATTCTCAACACTAACACCATCGCTGATGTAGTGTGTGTGATAATAACTGTGCTTTTCAGGGTATCAAATCTCAGCAACAAAAACTATGGTGCCTTCGTAGTGTAAGAGGTCACACAGTGCACAGTCTTGACAATGACCAACACGAATATGGCAGCCTCCGTTCCCGACCAGGGCATCAGCGTAGGCTTATCTTTGCTAACTACGTCAACGAAATACGCATTTCACGATTTCTAATGTAAGCTTACTGTACGTGCTGCTCATTAAAGCTGAAAGATGGCAAAGGCACGGATGCTGGTGGCTGAAATTAGTGAATGCACATGAATCACTTCGGTGTCGTTGTGTGCTGCTCGAGTCAGAAGATTTGATTAGCTAAAATACAAGCTCAATTAACGACTGCAGACTTCCGAATTTGCATTATACAGAGCCCTACCACTTTAATTGTCACCATTTCTTGCAGTCACTAATCCAAAATGGCGATCGCATGTGCTGGGGCCAATCAGAGTGCACTGCCATCACAGTGACCAATTAGATTCAGCTTTTCAAAGTAGCCCTCCAATAGAATGCTGGCATGACATTACCTCCAACGAAAATGCGGGATTTATTCGATTCCCGTGCAATTGGGATGCAAACACACACTGACCGAACGTCGCCACCAGTCAAAACGGATTTCCACGGGTGATGCCATCGCCTCCAAAGCGAAGCCGAATTTGCCGCCAAAGGCTGACAATTCGGCAGCAGCAGAAGATCGTCGAGCTTCTCGCCGGTGGTAGCCACCTGAGTCTGCTCAGCAGCAAGTATGGCGTCTCGCGCCAGCCCCATCTACGCGATCAAGAAGCGGGCAAACGAGATAACGCGCGAGCACCAGCTACAGAAACTCCACGGCCTCTCGGGCCGCGAGTTTACGAGGCGCGCGCTCACTGTTGCCTACCCGAGCAAGGCTGTTGACGCTCGTGGAGGAGCGCGGCACCAACCTCAACGTCACCGGCGACGTTCTCTCGTACAATGCCTTCACGTTCACCGGCGCCATGTTCATGATCCAGTTCAAGCCAACCGCCGGCTGGATCAAGAGGTTTTTCAAGCGCTACAACATCACTTCCACCGTGCGTTGCGGCGAAGCGAGCAGTGTTGTATGGACTGATGAGATGAACCAGCAGCTCAAGGCAATCCTACACGAATTGAGTGTTGCTTCGGCCAGCCCGCACTGCATCTGGAACTTTGACGAGGCTGCACTATACATCTGCTCAATCTCTGCAAAGTCGTTCGCGGCTCGTCGCTCCGCACGCAAAAGGTTGGCGCATCGAAAGACCGCCTCACGGTGACGCTGTGCGTCTCGGCTGCTGGAGAGTAGCTGCCTCTCCAGGTCATCGGCCGCTCAAAGCGGCCGCAGGGCCTGGCTAAGGGCTCCATGCTTTCCAACTACGGCTGCTACTACACTCACTCTAAAAAGGCATGGCAGGTCGAAGTCACCTTCAAGGAGTACGTCCTCAAGCTTAACGACTCACCAAGGAGCGCACGGACGTCTTCTACGTGATACTCGACAACGCAAGTAGTCATGTTGCTGGTGTACGCAGCCTCTGTGCTAGTGGTAACTAGACCTCCGTTAGATCGTATTCTTAGCGCGGGAACAAGATGTCGAGACCAAGAGCAACCAGTACCAGTGCCTCATCTTTCCAATGCTCCCGCTGAACGTAATAAGCCGAATTCAGCCAGTGGACATGGGCATGGTAAGAAGTCTGAAGTCGCACTACCGCCGGCTGCAGCTCAAGTGGCTCTTCGACTGCTTCGACACGCACATGCAGCATTGCCCCAACTTGGTCTTTAACACCAAGCCGCTGCTGTAGCTAAACAACTGCTTCCTCTGGCTCCGGGCGGCCCGGTCGAGCGTCACGCCCCACGTCATCCAGCGCTGCTGGGCGAAGACGATGCTCCTTCCTGCGCCCGCAGCTGCACTTGTGGAGCAGGATCTCAACCGCAGAGGCAACCAAGATGACGACGCAACCGACGCGCTTGCGCAGATGCTGGCGTGCATCGATGTTGACAAGAAGAAGAAATTATCCCCGGCTACGTCATCCAGAACGACGACATGGGCTGCATTCACGCGATGCTCGTCTTCGACGTGGACGAGGCCATCGTGGAGCTCGAAGTGCCTCTTGGTAGCGTGTTGCCTGCGAGCAATCAGCTAGTGCTGAGCGACGTTAAGCTAGTGCCGGCACGAGTGGTCAATGCTGCTCCGTTAACAACAGCTCAGCCGCGAGGTGATGCGCCTATTATTGAGCAAGCGGCGCATCAGGAAGGAAAGCCGACAATTAGTGTATCAAGTATCGAGGAAGTTCACTACCATTGCCTGCATCTGCTTCGCTACAGCGCGGCAAACTTGAGCTCAGACGAATTCCTCCTCTTGGCTAGGCTGTAAGAGTCAATTGAAGCCAAGCGTCCATCGCAAATTTTCACAATTTAAATTTGAATATACTTCAATTTGGCGCCAGTTCTTTATGTTTTTGCACTTCAGTGCCACTTCTATTTGACTTGAATAAAGTATTGGTTGTACTCACTGTCACTAATGTGATCGTCAATTCAAGTGGTAGGTTTCTGTACTGCGAGTCAGTCCGTCATGAAAGGCCGTTTGTAACACGGCCGTCGGAGATCTGCCTGTCCTGTTCCCGGTCACCGGGTGTTTGCAACATACGGTGTGTCTGCTCTCGAACAAGCCGTTGGAGACGAAGCTCGACGGCTTGAAGATGCCGACATGTGTCGGCGTCTCGGACGAGAGCCTTTCCACCTTCCTTTTCCAGTGCAAGACGTACTGGGAGTGCAAGAACATCGTGTACACGCAGCCTGAGAACCAGCGGAAGTGCATGGCGATAATGGTCCCAACCTCCGCAGTGCTGATGCCATCTGGTACCCGAACGAGGTCGTCTCGACCAACACGCACCCGCAGACCGTGGCCGAGCTCGAGTCGGCGTTGATCCACGAGTTCATCCCCACCGACGAGCAGGCTCGCCGCCGCGAGTTTCTCAGCCGGCTGACGATGGAGAGCCGCGGTGGCCTCAAGGCGTACCAGACCAATTTCCGCGCCAACATCCAGCACGTCACGGACATGACTGAGTTGGACAAGGTCAC
This sequence comes from Achlya hypogyna, assembly GCA_002081595.1. Lineage (NCBI taxonomy): Eukaryota > Oomycota > Saprolegniomycetes > Saprolegniales > Achlyaceae > Achlya > Achlya hypogyna. Next base: position 24,271 of record JNBR01001543.1, on the reverse strand, counting down.
GCTCTTCGTTCGTGGCCTCAGCAAGAGCATCGGTGCCGAGGTCCTCTACCGCAACTGCAACACGCTCTTTGGCGCGATGGCAGTCGCACAGCAGTATGCTTGGAGCCACCACGAGGTGATGGGGGGCGGGCTGGCCGCGACGATCGGCATAGTGGTCACCGTGACAGCCGTCGAGACAGTCACCGTGACCGTCACCGCATGGGCAGTCGCAGTCAAGAGCGTGGGCGGGACGAGCATGCCTACAGCGCGTCCTCCGGCTCTTGGGTCGTGGGCAACGCTCTGCAAGTACACGACCGGTACCTGGCGGCCGCTAAGCGTCTCCGGTTGTGCTGCAACTGCCACGGCGGCAGCCACCGCAGTGCCGACTGCAAGCAGCCGAAGCGCCACGCCGATGCAAAGCCCAAGTTCTTGTTCCATGACCATCGTCGGCAGTCGTAGTTGGACACGGACTCGGACTCGGAGGTAGACGTGTTCTCGATCAACGTCGCGCGCGTCGAGAGCCGCCAAGTGGCGTCGGACCTGCTGCTCTGGCCCGTTGAGATCCACGGCATCGAGGTCGTGGCACTCATCGACTCGGGTGCCAACCATAACATGCTGGACTTCCGGTACACGGACCCCGAGTATTACGTGCGCCAGCGCGACGTCACCGGCGAGAGCTTTGACGGCACGAGCCCAGTGAAGACCATCGTCTACGACTACGACGAGTCGATCCTCATGCCGACGATGTCGCATGGTGTCATCGCCAAGTACCGTCGCCTCTTCCCTGACCCTCACCAAGGCCGTGTGTGCGTGGCACTAGGGACCGAGCCAGGACCGGGCGTTCGAGCAGATCATAGCCGCGCTGCAGCACCCACCAGTGCTGCAGTTGCCCAACTATAATCGTGGCTTCATAGTGACGGCGGATGCGTCGGGCACGGCCTGCGGCGCGGTCCTGTCGCAGCTCGACGACGACGGGCACGACCGTCCCGTCGCCTTCATGTCGAAGCGCTTGTCCGACACGAAGACTCGCTGGCTGGCGCACGAGCAAGAGCTCTTCGCCATCCGACTTGCGCTGGCCAAGTGGCGGCCGTACCTCCACGGTCAACACTTCGGCGTGTACATGGACAACATTTGCTGCAAGTTGTTTCTGGACACGCCGGTCCTTACGGCCAAGCTCTCCAGATGGATGGACTTTGTTGGCAGCTACGACTTCATGCTCCACCACCGCCGTGGCACGGAGAACGTCCTGGCCGACGCGTTGTCACGACTACCCGCCACGGGACGGGACGTCACGCCACGGACGCCTCTGGCTCCACAGCCATCACAGGAGTCCTCGGTCACCGTAGCCGTCTTGACGTCTCGCTCACGGCCGCCGCCTCGGCTCGTTCGGGTATGTGCGCTTCGGGGGTGGATACATATGGCTTCTGCTCGCTGGACTTCGCAGCGGGCTTTCGACAAGTGCCGCTCAGCTCAAAAGCGCTCACCACTACCGCCGCTTTCACAGTCGACGACGGCTAGTACGACAACGAAAACTCGCCCGACACCTACGACTCGCAGCACATGCAGACGATAATGCGCATGTGCAACGGCGGCATCGTGGACGCCGAGATAGTACAGGCCGCGCACGCGTCGCTCTCGTGTAAGCACGCGCAGCACACGTTGCTCCAACAGACGCACGACGGCACCTTCCTATTCGCCAACCGCGCTCAGCAAGTCAACAAGTACAGTCACCTCGACATCGACGACGACTTCAAGGAGCAGCTGGTCCGCGCCTAAGACGCCGACGCCGTCTTGCAGGCGACGTACCGCAATCGCGCCGACGTGCACCACAACGTCGGCCTCTTCCTCCAGCTCAAGGCCGACCAGCGCTACCGCATCATGATCCCCGACGACGCCATGCTCAAAATCTTGCTCATCTCGCAGTGCCACGATAGCCGCACACCCGGGTGTACAGCGCACCCAGCACCGGCTGGCGCTCTGGTACACCTAGCCGCGCATGTACGATGACGTCGCCGAGGACGTCGCCTCCTGCCAGACGTGCCAACATTTCAAGTCGACTCGTGGTCGTGCCAAGGGTCTCCTCATGCCGTTGCCCATTCCCGACGGCCCTGGTCACACGGTCACGATGGACTGGGTCACAGGCCTCCCCGAGTTCAACGGCCACGACGCCATCCATGTGATCGTTGACAAGTTCACCAAGAGAGCAACCTACTCCGCTACCAAGAAGACGGACGACGCGCCGGCCACGGTGCGCGAGTTCTTCAACCAATTCGTTCAGTACCACGGGCTGCCCAAGATGATCGTGAGCGATCGCGACCCGCGCTTCACGAGCGAGTTCTGGACGTCGCTCACGACAATCATGGGCGTTCAGCACGCGACGTCGACGGATGGCCGTGCACAGACCGACGGGCAAATTGAGCGTCTGAACCGTACGCTCGCCGACTCGCTCCGCTGTACCGTGAGCTACCTTGGCGACGACTGGTCGTTGCGCATTCCGCTCATCGAATACGCGCACATGAACCTGCATCAGGCTTCGACGGGCATGATGCCCTTCGAGCTCGACACTGGCCGCTCCGAGTACCCACAAGACGTATCCATCGACGCAACAACACACCCAGCCGCCGCCAGCCTCGTCAAGAACCGCCAGCGCCTCCTCGACGCCGCCAGGAGCCACATGGTGGCCGCTCAACGCCGCATGAAAGCCAACTACGACAAGGGTCGCCTCGACGTCACGTTCCAGGTCGGCGATCTCGTCTACCTGGACTGCCGCGACATCCACACGGGGCACGCTCAGTCGATTGGCGTCAACGGTGAGCGCTCTCGCCCCAAGCTCGCCCCCCACAACATTGGCCCGTTCGAGATTGTCGAGAATGTCAACCCGAACGCGATGCGCCTCAACCTGCCGCCCAACATGTCGCAGCTGCATAACGTCTTTAATGTCGACGGCCTGTCGTTCGTGAAGGCCAACACGTTCAAGTTCAGCACTCGCCCGATCCCCAAGGCCGCGCCGGTGGCAAACGACGCAGAGGGCCACCGAGGCTTCACGATAGTTGCGTTCCTCGACTCGCGTCCCAACCACGGCAAGAAGGAGTACCTCGTCCACTGGGAGGGCGAAAGCCAAGTCGAAGCCACGTGGGAACCAGAAGACGCCGTCTGCCACGTGACCCACTTCGACCTGTTGCTCGCCAGTCTGGCTCACCGTCAAGTTGCCCAAGCTTCGCCTCGACGTCGCAGCACGCTTTTGCCCGTGTCATTATGGCAGCTAGCGCCGGCACCTGCGCCACGTGCATCATAATGTTTTTTTCTGAAATGGGCAGCGCGGGACATGCCTCTGAGAATGCACTAACTTTAATGAACATAAGCTTTTATAGCCCTAGCGCTCCGCTTCCGCCATAGGTCACTCAAGGCGGATCGTCTGCAAACGCGTCCTTCAAGCGCGTCCTTGGCGTGCCCCCATCACGTTACATCCTGGGGCAGATCTCGAACTCATTGGATGCCATGCGGATGATATCGGAATGTGATGAAATATGAGCCGCCAGGCTTTTTACTTGATGTTTTTTTTTATAGTCGTGAAAATACTTTCGCGGTCGGTCCGACAATATGTGTCCGAGTTTGTCCGAATCCGGAAACGGCCTGAAATCGTCACCTAGGTACCTTTGATTGGCTAAAATTCACCTCTATGTCGGGAAACAATTGGCCAAAAATGGCATTTTCTGCTAATGGAGGCAAGCATTGGCTGAAATTCACAATACAAAAACTTAATGGTGTCGGAATGTCATATTCGGCAACCAAAATGTTGGTGAACGAGGTGTACGCGTACTTCCGTTACTTGGTGTACGTACAAATTTTGTTCGTACACTTTTAGGGTTCATGACAGTCTACATAGCACAACACTGACACTGACAAGCAGCCATAACGTTGCAGCATTGTTGAGAATTTCACAGCCTCACTAGATGCACTCCTGTGGAAAGGTCGTTTGATGTGTCGCAAACGTTGCTCAGCAGCTTCGATCTTGAACCTTTGCTCCTTGGCACGTCGACATGCTTAAAAGGCGACGTGATCTATAGCTAAGCTCAAGCCATCAATCAAACAAGATAGATGTGCCCTCCACGTTGTATCCTCGAGGGACTGCGACTACACAGCTTGCACCAACTCTGTTAACTTATACTCAACCTCCATAGACAAGCAAGCATTCTTACAACGGGCCCTAGATACCAATGGCCATGTCAATGATCTCAGGGTCAAAGCCGCGGTATGGCAATACGCGCTTTGCATTGCGGCTCTGAACGACGCCCACAAGACTGCGTAGGGCGGCTGTGAAGCGACGCGCGACGGCCTTGGCTTTGTCGTCAAGCAGGACGTGTGTAAAATCCTCCATGACGTTTGGCTGCAAGTAGCCCGTACCAGCCATGATGATTGCCGAGCGCACGCTTGTGCCGGGGCGGCCAGCCAGCTCGCCCTCGACCCACGCAGTGGGGCAGAACGCAGGATCCGACGCATACTCGGCGATGCCCCCCAGGTGGTTGTGCATGGCTGTGACGAGGAAGATGGCGGTGGCTGTTGCGTCCACAAGGGCGGTGCGGCTGAGGGCCGGCAACGGCGTCACCGCTGCCAGCGCCTTCCAAAAAGCCACGACACTGGCGTCTCCCGTGACTGCAGCGTCCGAGGGAAAGTACAACCCAAGGTAGTCGCTAGCAAACGAATGCACGATGTCCCAGTACGCGAGGCCATCTTCGTGAAACGGCAGCGAGAGGCTGTCGACGCCCTGCCGAGCGATGTGCTGCGGAAATGTCTCGAGACGAATCATGCTCTGGGCCGCCGCCCACGCCTGCGCCATACCTTTTTCCGAGAAGGCAAACGCGCGGTGCAGCACGCTCTTAGGGGCGAAGAGCGAGTTGGACGCTTCGTAGTTGATGGCCGCCGCGCGGAATGTGAACGGCTTGAGCAGGCGCCGCAAAGGATGCGCCGGCGGTAGCTGCTCGCGTGACGCTGTAGTGAGGTAGTTGCCCGCCGTGACATGCAGCCCGATAAGGTGGTCCACAGCAGTGATCTTGATATTGACACTGCCCCGAAAGCAAAGCTTTGCGTACTCCCAGCCGGCGTCGCCTGGGACATACGTGACGCCTTGGCGCACGATCTTGGTGACTTTGCCCTTTGACGTGAAGAAGGCATCGGCACCGGCTTTGGCGTAGCCCGCGCGGACCTCGAGCGCGTCCATAAAGTTGAGGGCCACGGTATAGTAAGAGCCGTCGGCGTGCGGTTGCGGAAGCTTGGTGACCATGTGCTGGCCGAGGCCTTGAAACACCAGCAGCTCCAGCGCGCGGTCCGAGTACCGATCGTCCCAGTGCACCCGTACTTGGGGCCACATGTGACCCACCTTCGAGAGCACGTAAGCCTCCATGTCCTCGCCGGGCCGCCACTTCGCGTCAAAGTTGTCGACGAAAGGTGCCGTGTCTTGGAGCAACTTGCCGGCTTCAAGCAGGGCCTTGGGGATCGTCACGTCTTCGTCGACTGTCGGAATCTCGATCGTCGTGCCGTACAGTGTTCGCTTGGGCAGCACGCCTTGTGTCGTGGGAATCGTGATGGCCGTCGCCGCCGACGGCTTCACCCACAAGTTGAAGCGGGTGTTGATCAATTGGATGAGCGAGTGCGTGAGAAAGTCCAGCCGGGGGTCGGCTGCCAGTGGGTTGTCCAGCGACGAGTTGAACGCTTCGGGATACGGGCGCGTAAGGCGCCGCCAGGCCTCCGTGTCAACGACGGCGCCAGGGGCAGCGCGAAAACCGACGGTCATGAGTCCGTCCACGGGTCCGGCGTTCACACCCGCTTCCACGGTGTAGTTTTGGTGCGGGGCCATGCTCCAGACAAAGTCAAAAAGCGACACCACGTGGGTTTGCAGCACAGTTGTTGTGAGCGCTTCGCGCATGCCGTGCGGCCGGTCGGTCAGCAGGTTCATCGCAAACGGTGCAAACGCGTATGCCGACGTGTTGGCGATGGCGAAGCGGCTGGGATCGAACCGCCCGGGCTCGGGCCAGCGGCCAGGGTCCTGGTTGAGGCACTCGAGGAGCACAGCCGTGAGGCGGTTCTTGGGGACCTTGGCCCCGGCCACAGATAGCTCCTTCGTGGCGCGTGCAAACGCATGCGACGGCTTCGCGCCGTAGGTGCGCTGCACCTCGAGCAGGAACTGGTTGGCGTACCCGAGTTCGTCCAGATGTTGCCACCGCGCGGCTCCTGGGTACTTTGCCAGGTACACGTCCCGCGCTGTGGCAAGGTTGGCGACGACGCCCTCGACGCTCGCCATCGTCGTGAGTGTATGCACGACGAGACCTTCGAGGCCGGGCAGTCCGTTCGCCAGCAACGCAAAGATCTCGTCGGCAAGATCGGCCTCAGCGACGGAGCCCATGGCCACGAGGGAGTCAACAACGCTCGGCTTGGGCGTCGAGCGTGCCCGCGCGGCCGTAATCGCCGGGCGTACGAGTGTGTCGAGGAGCCGCTTGCGAATGGCCACCGCCTCGGGCGGGGCGACAGACGCCGTCACTCGCAAGTACGACAAGTAGTCGTCGAGCTGCGCGCGGTAGCCCGTGTACCGCTCGGGCGATTCAAGGCCGAGCACAACAGCGACAAAGACTTTGAAAGTCATGGTTCGGGCGGCGTCAGCTAGGGAAAAGAGGCCACCCCGCGCCGCCCACGTCGCGTGGTCGGCCTGAACAATGGCGCGGATCGTCGGCGCGTACGTCTGCACGGCCGCCGGCGAGAGCGCCGCGAGCAAGGCGGCTTGGCGTGCAGCGAACGCCGGTCCATCCAACGTCAGCGTCGTGGAGCCAACTAGGTTTTGCACGCCTTTGCGGTAAGCTGACTGCCGCTGCAGCGCGCCGGCCGCGATCAGCTCGTCGAAGGCGCGGATGGCCTCAGGGCTGCAAAAGCCCACGACGGGCTCGGCAGCTACAAGCTGCTCGAGCCCGAAGAGTGTTTCAGCGATACCATGCCGGATGTCGGAGATGAGGTCCTGGAAGAAGCCCTGGGGTGCGCCAGCGACCGTGGCCGCGGCCAAGCTGAGGCGAAGCAGACGTGTGATCGACACCATGCCACTCGGAAACTGACGTTCCCGCCACCCGCACTAATGCATATCAGCAGCCAGGAAGGAACCCACTTGATCGTCGCATGAATCTCATTGTATTTCTCACACCATGTGGAAAAATTCCAGGTGAATGTGAGTGTGGGAAACGTTTAACGAGACTCATTTTACAGCCATTTTATCGCAAATAAATCAATTGCATTTCTCCAAAGGCTGTGCTCCTTGATTGCATATTCTCTGAGGCTGCGCAAGCGTTTCTTGTGCATTGTGGAAGTTATTGACTTCATAAAGCTCGCACCACCAAGAGAATTTATTGTACAATTATATCGTACAGGGCGAGCGCATGCTACTGCAGTGATGGTACAAGGCAACACAGGATTCTGCACACGAGGTGCGCAGCCACTACGGTCTTAAAATGCATCAACAGATTGGCTTTGGTGTAATAGCGGTGCACTTCAAAGGTGCACAGTGAGTAATGTGAAAAAGGGGCCGGCCAAATGATCGATAAAAAAGACCCATGAGGAAGCTGCATAAACTGGACCGATGCCATCTTGCGCGAGGACGTTAGAGACGCATCGATGAATATTATCCAGCACCCTTCTGTCGAAAGTATAGGCACATACCAACGGAAGACCTTGCAGCCATCGTGGTCCTTGGGTCCATTTCGTGCGCTTTGGTCATGAGCTGATGTTATACTAAGGAGCTTATGTGGAAGTGCCGCATATAGTATACTACCTTGTCGGGAGTTCCGGTGATTTCCGACACTTTTGCCCACGTCAAAAAGGCGCTACAATCAAGCGACGCTTCGGAACTCTGTCGCGCATCGTCCTCGTCAAATCCTTACGTTCATACAATCTCAACCAAAGGTCATGTACAAAGTTTCCGTAACAGGAAAAGCACTATAGAAAGCACTTGAATCGATTGGAGCGACGGGCAAACAGGAAATAACATGCACGTTGTGCATTTACAAGTTGTGCGAGGCATGTCAATCCAAAAGACTTACGTTCGAGAAACCAATTTTCCCAACAAAAGGAGTCAATGCATTGTACTTTGCCTAGAGCTGAACAACCTTATCAAACGGGCCGACTCAGTCCTGGGATTCGCTAATACTAGTACCTTTTAACAACATGCACATTTATATGGCAATATATCCTTCGCTCCAGGGCAGGAAAGATGGATTGTATCATCTTGACCCGACTCATTGTGTAGGGGCGAAGGTTTTCGAAGTCTCTTTTGGAGCGAGTGTGATTGCCATGATTTTCAGGACAGACCAGCACGAGCGATCAGTCAAAAACTGGGCCAATTGGAGCGGTCAGATGCATCGAAAGCGTCATTCTGCTCTCCTAAATAATAATTATACTGTCACCCCTCCCACCCGTGGCGGAGCAGAAGGCGAATAGGCGGCCGAAAGACCGACCGAGCTCGAGCCGACGCCCTCACGCCGGATCTTCGCATCAAACCTAACAATGCCTACTTTGTGATGAGGGTGCGCGCAGCGCACGAGGCCGCAGGCCGAGATAACACAAATGCCACCCTGCTCGTTTTTGTCCAATTTGAGTCTTCAATTCCTCCAACCAATGAAAATGAAACCCAACGCCGTGTGTTGTGATGGTCCTCGCTCCAACTCACACCACTACCGCCGATACCGCGAATTCATTGATATTTCACTCGAAACGAGACCAAAATTCCGGACGCTCCAATTGCCCCCGAAAATGGCTCCAAAAAAGCCCTCACGCCATTGTGTAGGGCTGTGGTGTTGCATCAACCAAGTACATGATGTCATAGAACAGAGGAGTGAGTAGCAAGCAGGCGTCAGCAATTCAGAGGCCAGCAACAAAAGGCATCTGAAGTTGTCGAGGTTCTTACAGCTGCTGCCATGAACGTCAATCGGGCCACTCCTTACTGTACGCCGTCGTGCAATTTCAATCAGAGAATCAGAACTGATTCAAGACACTGGACATCAATCAATTGCGCCGCATGTGTTGGTCCTTCGATGATCATTAAAGCACACACAGTTCGGTCACTGAGGTATATTTGCTACTGGATTGCGTTTGAACACTAAATGGGTGGAGGATCGGCGAACGCTGAGGTACTCGAAGCCAAAACTAGGTGTTTACCTGTCACCAGGGCACTCATTGCTGCAAATCCTTGCCACGACTCACTGCAATTGTCTATGTACAGACACGAATTATATCAGGATTGATGAACGCTGGTGCACACAGCGATTAACAATGGATGTCAAGAGACAGTTGGACAGCGCCTATTGCCGCTGGCGCCGATGTCAACCACGCTACCATTGAGCGCCTCAGCACAATCGTTATTCGAGTATCACAGCTGACGTATGAGGGGTATCACTCAATTTCGCTGCTTAAAGGGTTAATGGATGATTGCACTAGCTCTTATCGATTTGAAGTCCGTCGACATTACAACGCTGCCGCTCAATGCTAGCGCCACCATTGACCGAGCGTCAGCAAATGGTTACTAAATACCAAGGAAATAACTGAATTTAGCAGCCAGGAAAATCCAATTTAGCGTCCAGGCTAGTTTACTACAACTTTGGCCGCGTCCAAGTGGATATACTGACCAAACAAAATGTTGTGCTAAAGTTTATGAAGCGTAGTAAAACTGCTGAAAGGTGTTAGCGGCATCGCACGTCCAAAGATGGGCTCGAACGCCGTTCGCAGAGCCCATGTCGAGGCAAAAGCCTTGGTGCGTCATGTGGCGGAATTGTTTAGTGGCTGGATCGAAAATCCATTTCTGATTGGCGTTGGAGCCGTCACAGTCATAAAGGTGCACGGTGCCACCATTCTTGGGTTCGAACGCGTCAATGCACTTGTTGTGGACGGTACGAATCGTATGGTCGGCATTGTTCACCCACCACTCCATGCTTTCAGTCGACGCCCCCGAGAATGAGACCGCTTCGTTGTCGTAAGTCGTCATCGCCAGCCCAGCCACGTTGATGACGACAACTTTTTCATTGGAGCGCGCGATCCACTGGTTGGGCGCACCCCGCACGCATTCTTCACCTGGTTGTTCTGTGCCGGATTCACGGCCAAGCACAGGTTCGCGTGAGTTTCGTGCATGATGCGGTGGTTTGAAGGATCGACAGTCCATTTTTGGTTGTTGTTGTTTGCGTCGCATGCGTACGTGTGCACATTGTAGCCGCCTGCGCCGTTCGGGTAGGCATCGAGGCACTGTTTGTTGGAGCCAACAATGATCTGGCGCGTCGGGCCGTCGTAGGTCCACTGCTCGTTTTTCGACCCTGATTTTGGATTGGCGTACAAACTCGAGTAGTACTCGGAGACGACCAAGTTGTTGATGGTGACAATGTTGAACCACGAGTACACGGGGTGCATCGTGTAGTAGGCCACGCCGCACGCGCTGCCGCCTCCAACGCCGCGCTGAATACGAGCGTAACCACCCTCGCCCCACCCCGTACTCCACGAGTTCTTGAGGCGGAAGTAAGGAAGTTCCGCTGTGCCGTACCCAACGCCCAGAACGGCGTGGTTGATAGTCCCGGTGCACGCGTCCGCCGTAAGAATACCACCTTTGTAGTACTGGAAGGCTTGGCTCGACGCGCTCAGCTCCAAGACGATTGGCATCTGCGCAAGAGCCTTCTCAATGAGGGCCTCGCCCTTTGGCATCGCAACGTCTCTCCAAGGCATCTGGATTGGTGCACACTCTTGCTTGCAGGGAAGCGCCGTGGCCAGACCCGCGTTAGCAAACGGGTACGAGTCCATCGTACAGATGCCATTCGAGCCCATCCACTTCAGTGAGTGATCGGGATACCCACCACTGCAGCCGTAGCCAGGACCGCAGCTCGTCGTTTGCTGGTCGGAGAAGAGTACGAGTTTGCGATCGTACTGGAGGCAGTAAGCACTTTCAGCTGCACCGGTAGCGGCGAAGGCATAACAATCACCGCACGAGCCCTGGTTCTTCACGGGACCAACGCAGCCGGAGGCAGTCCAGTCCACCGTATCTGTTGCCGTGGACACAGAGGTTGGCGCCGCTTCTGCCGTCACATTTTTTGGCGTTCGGGTTCCAGCGACCCACTTGGCAAATGCCTCGTTCGTCATGAGCGTAAACGGAGTTGCTACGGAGAACGTGGCATGCGGGTACTTGGTGTTGAGCTTGGCGACAGTAGCCTTGGCGTCAGCAAATAGTTGGAGCTCTTTGTCGAGACTAGAAGCGTCAGCAGACTCGGTCGCTCGCGGTGCAAAGCCGTTGGCCGCCGCGTACATGCCAGGCTCGCTTTTTTTCCAGGCATCAAGCTCCTCCAACAGTGAGGCGCGGTCGTCAGAGACTGCAAACGAGTTCGCAAAAGCAACTAGCGCACCACCTGAGAGCAGCAACGTTCGAACCATATTTGTCGAAGGGTGAGAAGTGAATTGTGGCTCCGATTCAGCAGTCGATCAGCCGTAGTTGCACTGAATTGCAGTGCCTATGAAGCCAAACATGTCACGACAGTGCTGTACTCGATGCGCAAAGATCAAGATGCACAAAGCGCATGAGTATCTCTTTCATTAGGTGTTATGTAGCTCATTTTCCGACGTGTGAACGATTGTACCCTAAGCCCCATCAGATTAAACTTAGACATGCATGCTCGTAATAGTTCATCGCTGCACGATATATGCCGATTAGTGTCGCAGCACGTTGTGCTGCTCGTGCAAGTACTGCGTGTCTACTGCATGTACAGATAACTGGCGATCAAACGACGCCGGCAAACATGATTCGCGTATCGCTACAGTAGTTAACCCACATCTTACACGTGTACACGAAGACGGCTCGGGTTTTGTGGCATAAGTGCTGTAGAATCAATTCCAATATTTTGGCCAGATCGAGCTTTTGTGCACCACAGACTTTTTGGCCACATGCCTACTTAGCTAAATCCGAGATACAAAACGCTATAAAAACCGGACTTGGACAGACAAAGTTGCTTAAAGCACTACTTTATACCATGCAAGTATCTAAACGCGATTTTTTGTGCACCGCATGCTGTACATGTGGCACTTTGATTTCATTAATCGCCGACGAGGTCCATAATCGCGAATACATACGAGCAATGATTGGGAAAACTGACAAACTCTCGTTAAAAGCTTGTAGTTGGATTTCGCGATTTCGGTACCTGGTCATGTTTTTCTCTTAACATTGGCATTTGATGTTGAGCCATTTTTGTGAGGTTAGGGGTAGTGCGCATGACGACTTGATGATGCCACTATTTTAATCGACATAAATTTCGAGATAAAATTCAAGCCCTATGAATCGTTAACACTGACACGACTGCATCAGTCCCAAGTTTTCGTCCTTTGTTGCTGCATTGAAGTGGTCAAAGGTGAATGTGTATTTACCTGTTGCGAGATCAGATCGAATAATGCTGCGTGAGTTGGAGTCGAGTCGCGCACTTCAAAGGTACAAATTGAATGATTTTTGCCTTGTAGGTTTTACGCGCTTAACATCAAAACTCCAAGTTGGTGGTTGGTCATTAAACTCGAACTGTTATAGTTTGACGTGGTAATAATAGTACTGTGATGGTGGCGGTTGTGCTGTTTCCTCTTCCTCTCAAAGCATTGTTTCACTCAGTTACGTGCCATGCCAAGGAAATCGCATTGCAGTGTCTGGTCGCGCCTTTCTTCAAACGTCGAATCACATTGGAATGCACGTAGCGCAAAAAATTGTCCTTGTACGCCCAGAATGTGGCTACTACTGCCTCACCTCCCATCAGCTCAAACAAGGCACATTTCACTTTGCCTTTTCGTCGGCAATGGGTCATTTTATGCGCGGTGCAGCGGTGACGATTTTAGCCGCGCTTTCCCGTCCAGCCGCCGCTGTCGAAGATCGGGCTGCGCTTTTGGCGGAGCTTAACGCTTGGAAGAACAGCGATGCTGGAGCATACGCTGCAACCCTAGGATTTTCTTCACAAGTGACGGAAGCTCTAAATGATGCACGCGTCGACGCAGAACTCACGGCGTTTGCAGCGGCGAAAGCCACAGTTGCCAAGCTCAACGAACAAAATCGGCTGGCTCACTTCTCTGTCGACACGCCTTTTGCCCTTATCTCGAACGCTGAGTTTGCCGCATGGGTTAGCCGCGGCCTTCGCTTGCCGGAAATCAAGAATACCACCAGCATTTCATCATCGGTGTCCACAGCTACCGACTCGGTAGATTGGACAACTACTGGGTGCGTTGGTCCGGTGAAGAACCAAGGCGCCTGTGGTGACTGCTATGCGTTCGCGGCAGCCGCTGTGGCCGAGAGTGCTTACTGCATCCAAAATGGCCGCAAACTCACGCTTTTTTCCGAACAACAATTGACCAGCTGCGGTACCGGAAATGGCTGCAACGGCGGTGACCCCCTTTCCTCTTTGCAATGGACTATTGATCACGGTCTCTGCACGAGCGACGCGTACCCATGGACAAACGGTGGGTCATCGGTGACGCAAAAGTGTGAGGTCGGGTGCACACCTCTGCCGATGGCTTTTACGGACGCAAATTCTCCAATGGGTGAAAAGCAAATTGAGCGGGCCATCGCGCGGCAACCCATAGCTCTCTTTCTCAACTCATCGAGTGAGGCGTTTCAGTACTACAAGGGCGGCATTCTCTCGGGAGAGTGTGTACGCTGGATGGATCATGTCGTGACGGGAGTCGGCTATGGTGTGGACGAGCTGCCTTACTTCAAGATCAAGAACTCATGGGGTACATCGTGGGGCGAAGGAGGCTTCGCACGTATCGAGCGAGGTGTCGGTGGTAGCGGCAGCTTTTGCCTTGCCAACTTCGGAGTGGCTGTAGAGCCGTTGTGGTTCAACCTTGTGGCTTGGGACAGCCGCGTCGTACTTGAAAGTTTTTCAACCCTCTTCGTTGGACCCAAGACCGGTGCGCTGAACGAGCAATGGACGTACGAATCACAGACACGCCATCTTGTCGCTGGCTCCAGTGGTCACTGTCTAAGCGTTTTCTTGGAGCGCGGTTCGTACCATGTAATGACCGCGCCGTGTGGTGATCAGACGAGTCAGCGCTGGGCAATTCACGGAAGCAACCACCGAATCCGGCACGAAAACATCGACAACCTCTGTCTTGCGATTGGAGCTGAGGACCTTGTGCGGGCTGTTCCGTGCTCCGACTCAGCGACAAACCAGTGGCTGGCACGCTCAAGCGAGTTAACCAGGGTCATCAGCGCAAAGACTGGATACATGACAGCGTACTACGGACAGTCAGCCACGTTTGATTTCGATATATTCCAGACCAACGGCGACTGGTATGTCAACAATGCTGACCACACTATCCGACACGGCAACAAGTGTATCGACGTTGCGCAGCCCGTGGACGGCAGTACGCTACCTCTCACAGATTGCGACTCGACCAGCACTACTCAGAAATGGCTGTACGATGCGACGACAAAGCAGTTGCGTCACTTGGAGCTGTCAGGATTTTGTATTGAATCCAGCCGGGAATTATACATTCCTGCACAGCTTCGAATGTGCGATGCGGCAAACGAATACCAACAATTTTACTACTTTTCGTAAATAAATTAATTGTCGTATCTTTGAGTCCGCATATGCTTGGCAGTGTTGTGTTGTCTTGACGACAGTCTTGAACCACACAGTGCGTGTACAGTGTGTTTGTACTACGTAGTAGTAGTTTGTATGAAAGTGATACATTGAGGCGCAGCAAGGAAGTAAAGTTTTCGCGCACAGGTAGACGCAATGAGTAGATTCAAGCCCAAAGAGCCATTTTGCTTTCAACTGCATTGTGTCCAAGTGGTGAAAAAGACCATTGCAAATACAAATGGTTTACTCCCTGTACTGTAAAGGTAGATAATGCGCGATCCACTCGACCCATTGAGCCAGTCGTTCATCTCATCCTACGTGATAACTTGATTGCTCGCATTGGTACGAGAAGAGTGTCCAGTGGTCTTGGCACTCTTTGCTGTCAAGTGACCAATGTCGTTGCAATACTACGTAGTAGCGTAAAACCCCGGACGTATTCCGGAGCTCGTCATCTGGTCGGAATGTGGAACAACACAAAAAGCACATGTGCAAAGTGCTGTAGACGACCACAACGACGTCGGGGATCGTTGTCGTCTCCAATGCAGTTTAACATGGCAAAAGAGCGCACTGGACAACTATTACGACTACAAAGGTCTCCCGAGTCACAGGGCAGCTACTAATAGGAAGTTCCTCAGGTCCCACTCATTTAAAACCGGTTCGATGAACCGGTTCTGCACTTGATTTCTGGCCACCTATCAGCCAAGCTCACATGCAGTGGTTGTCAGATGCTCATCACTTCATTTCTCTCCATTGGGCTAGCTGCTGCACCTGCCCTCACTCGCACCAGGCTCTTCTCGAGTGTACCAACGACGCAGCGTCGAGATGCCCCATTTCTCCTCCCGAGCTATTAAACAGATGGAGGGGGGAATGCTCACGAATCGCCTATTTGAAGCCATCGTTGCTGGCGATGTAGCTGACGCCGAAAAGGTTCTGGCGCAAGGCGCCAACCCCAATGCGACCAACGACGTAGGCATCACACGAGACGGCTGACGCTGACGGCTGAACAGGCAGGAGAGACACCGATGCACGTGGCCGTGCGGTGCAATCAACAGCAAGTGTTGAAGCTGCTTCTGCAGACCAAGAGCATCGATGCCACCGTCCGCAATAAGGTAGCGGTCGTTATTGCGCATATGCTGAGACGGATGTAGCAAGGCGACACACCGTTGGTTGCCGCCATTAAGCAAGGCCACCGGCGCTTCGCACAGCTGATCTTTATTGCGTTCATGGAGCTGTCACACAAAGTAGGTCAAAAGCGGTAGGTGCCAACTGAGACCCGAGGCGTAGGTGACGGCTGCTGACATTGTTATCGACTGGGGCTCACCGCTTGGAAATGGCGAGTTCATCCACTTGTACAAGGGCTACATAAAGTGCCAACCGGTCGTAGTGAAGACTTCCTTTCTCCAACCCGGTGCCGATATCCTTGTTCGCGAGACAAAGATCTTGGAATTGTGAACTCCGTAGCCATCGGTGGTTGACCTGACGGCTAAGCTGTAGGTGCAAGTCGCCGTATTTGTTGCAGTCTATGGCCATTTCGAGCAAAAGTTTGAATCGCCCTCAGCTCGTGTTCGAGTACATGGACGGGGGGAATCTCCGCGAGCACCTCGACAAGAAGCGCCAAGGTGTGCCTGTGCAAGTGGAATACACGCTCCTCGAGGTGGCGTGGGTCGTAGCCAACGCCCTCGCAGATCTGCACTACAACCGCGTGCTACACTGCAATCTCAAGAGCCAGAACGTACTGCTGTCGTCGACTAACTACATCAAGGTGGCTGACCTCGGGCTCGCACAAGTGCGTGGGGGCCGCATGACAGCCGGCTTGGGCACTGTGTTTTGGATGGCGCCTGAAGTGCTCATGGACGTCGGTAACTACGACTACGCCGCCGACATCTACTCGTTTGGTGTCATCCTCTCAGAACTGACCACGCTAAAACGTCCATATGAGGATATGGAACCGCACTGGACCATGAACATCGTGGCCGAAGTCTGCCACGGAACGCGTCGCCCAGAGATCTGCAACAACTACCCTCCGTGGATACGCGAGCTCGCAACTTCCTGCATGGCGCACAACCCAAGGGAGCGCCCTAGCGCTGAAAAGATTCTCAATGTGCTTGGCCGCCAGCGTCGTCTCGATCACACGGCCCCAGCACCGGCCACCACCGCTGCCCCGCTGGCCACGTATACCAAGGCCACAGCCATGTTCTCGAACTGCTCTGCTTCTAGCGGGCTTTCAACTCGATCTGAATCCACCGAGTTCTCGATCCGTTCTGTATCCAGTGGCTCTGCTAGTGAATGGGTACGTTTGCTATCTCGCGACCTCGCAACTTGCACTCATGCAGCGCTCTGACTAGTCGAACCCGGCGTCCTGCGTCAACACAGATATGAACTGTCTGGTTTGCGATGCGCTGCATCCGATCATGGCGATTACCTGTTCAAAGTGCGGCGAGCCAACACTGGAGTCAGGGGTTAAGCTCGAACTTCTCTACCAACGCATCGCTGAGGCCAGCGTGGACACGACGGACATCCGAACGACCGTGATGTGCGCCATCTGCCATGCATCCAACTTCATCACGAACTCCGTGTGCGACGAGTGTGGGTTTAAAGAGCTGCCCAACGACGATGAAAAGCTAAGGCTGGTTGTGCATTCCCTCGAGAGCCTGTCCCTTACGTACTCAGCCCGGTCCCTCAGCTCGGCGGTCGAGGTGGTACCCTGGGTATGGGCCGGCGCTAACAAAGGACGTACCAGGACAACGAAACATTGTCATTCGGTGTAGCCGGCGACACGGCAGCTGACACCTTGGTCGCTGCCACGGTACCCTACCCACGCGAACTCTTCGAGGCCGTGGCCACCGGGAACAAAGCTCGTGCCAGAGACCTCTTAAACCAAGGCACCAACCCCAACGCGACCAACGACGTAACACACATTTGATTGACGAGCGGCTGAAAATGACATAGGCCGGAGATAGTCTACTACATGTAGCTGTGCGGAGCGGGCAGCTCGAGCTGCTCGAGCTGCTACTACAAACCACAGGCATCAATACGTCTGCCCGGAACGCGGTGGCGACATTAACACTATGCTGACTTACTCAAGCGAACGTAGGCGGGTGACATCCCGCTGATCACTGCCATCAAGCAAGGCAGGCACCGCCAGTTTGCACAGCATATCTACGCAGCGTCGGCAACACTGCCGTTTGAAGTATGCATCTTCGTCTTGATCGTGCTTCCCCAAAAGGCTAGGTGGCGGCAGGCGACATTGACGTCTACACCCAGGTGGAGCTCGGAAGAGGCGGCTACGGTATGATATATATGGGCGCCTACAACAACCAAGTGGTCGCGGTCAAGACGGTCTTTCATTCGTCTGACGCCGGCGGTCTTATCGATGAGATGAAGGCTATGCAACTGTCAATCGATCCAAAACTTTTACAAACTCATTGCGGACTAATAGGTGCCAATCGCCGTACTTGCTGCAGCTCTTGGCCTTCTCTGGTCTGCACTCTTCTAGTCCACAGCTCGTGCTCGAGTACATGGACGGCGGTGACCTGCGGCAGTACCTTGACAATAATCGCAAGGGTGTGCAGGTGCCGGTCAAGTACTCAGCGCTCGAGGTGGCGTGGGTCATCGCGAATGCACTTGTCGACCTCCACGACAATGGTGTACTGCACCGCGACCTCAAGAGCCACAACGTACTGCTGTCGTCTACCAACTACATCAAGGTGGCAGACCTCGGACTTGCTCGGACCTATGGCAGCCAAATGACTGGGGGCCGAGGTACCATGTTGTGGACAGCACCGGAAGTGCTGGCAGATGACGGGAATTACGGCTATGGAGCCGACATTTACTCGTTCGGTGTCATTCTCACGGAGCTCAGCACGCTGAAAATTCCCTACGCTGGTATGGGGTTGCGCGACTGGAACATCTTGGACGGTGTGCGCAATGGAACGCTGCGCCCGGCTCTTGGCGACGACTGCCCAACTTGGTTGCGAGAGCTCGCGACCGACTGCATGGAGCACGACCCGAAAAAGCGACCATGTGCCCAAACAATTCTCACACGACTCGATCACCAGCGCTCCTTCGAAGCTACCTCAACAGTGCTGGCCACCACCTCTAGACCGCATGTAGCACCGCCAAGTACCACCCGCGCTCCGTCATACGGCTCAACCAGCAGGACCAGTAATGCGGTATGTCGTCGACATTCGACACATCCGTCGCCCGCTCATTGGTGTTGCGATTAGTCGTTGTCGGCATGGTCCACGGCATCACTG